>CM066235.1:19389873-19573500 GCA_033675125.1 Athetis lepigone | reverse complement strand
GGTTAAAAGTTACATAAAAGTGTTCCATATTATTATTAGTGAAATGATAAGTAATCGAGAAACGTATGTTGTGGTCTGGTCAAGAGATTCATGCCTGTCTGTATGTGTGTATTTATAATTTATATATGTGTTCGTTAATCACGCAAACTACCTACGCAACATTTTTTTTTGTAATTTTCAAAATATATAATAAAAAAAAATAGTTAATATTGAAATCTAATGTCAGCAAAATGTTATAGTCATTTATAGATAATTTTAATAGTTAATTAGCGCCTGTTCAAATTTGCAAAGCAATAGTGATTTCTAGTGACATAATAAGGTAAAGGTAAAATTGGAGTAAAATTAAATTATAATCCGTCTTAAAAAAAAACGTTATATACAATAGAAAAGTTTATATTTAAATCCATCTTTAAGAAAAACACGTTGCGCCATACTAGAAATGTATCTAGTGTCAGACTCGTAACAAAAGCCTGTAGAACATACATAATATTTATCCCGTGCGAGAATCGAACACGCAGCAGTCGTATGTTCATTCTTGATGTAAGAGGCATAGAACTAGGGTAGGTAGTTTAATTTTGACTGGTGTGTCGGTGGAGGGCTACGTTTTTCGATGCGATCTTGGTCTTCGTATTGATGTGCAGTGTCCAGCCTCAACCTGGTGTAATTCAAATCGTGTCAGTTGTAGCATAGTGTAATTTATTTACGGGATGTCAATAAAAATGGCAATTATGCGGTAACCATCGATCCTCAACGACAAGTAATATTTAATTTTTAATTTATTTGAATTCTGGAAAGTTACATTATTAATGATATTACCTATCTTTAAATAGCCGGATCCACACCAGACGATCCACCGCGCTCCGCGCGAATCGCGATCTAGCGGCGTGATCCAAAGGGCGCCTTTTTGAAATACGCCGCTGGATCGCACGGTCGGATCGCGGTGGATCGTCTGGTGTGGATCCGGCTAATGAGCATTTCTTGTATACATAAAATCAAAATCTCAGAAACGGCTCCAACGATTTTCATGATATTTAAGGTGAACGCAGACTTGGCCGCACCGCACGCGCCGCAGTCTTCGCATTCGAATTCTTTATATGAAGTTCTATGCCACCTCGCACACCTTTAGTACGCAGTAGCAGGACGTTTCGGGGGCAATGCTCTTACTAGGTTTCATATTTTTTGTTGGAACTGTCGAAATAAATGTCCAAGCCAAACTACCCTCTATATAGACATAGTGAAAAGTCAATAATTGCAACGGCATACTAAACTAAAAAGGGCTGGCTGGTAACTTGACGTACTCCTAGCAGGAGACATCCTACTAAGGTTAAAATGCAGTAATGTAGACGATAATTACCGTTTATATTGAACTTGTACCGCGCGGTTCGTGGTTCCGCGAAGTAGCGCGCGGCCATATAAACTTAGCCTTATAGTAGAAAACATCAGATAAGAAAAGTTTGAGGAAACCACCTCACCGAACCTACCGAAATGTCAATTGTGTATTTACAAAAATTGAAGTTATTATCACAGTATAATATTTATACTTTGTTATTATGTTGGCTATACTTAGATGAAGATCTATTACAACATCTCTAAAGTAAAATATTAATAGAACCTGGCAGATCGACTAATCAGTGTACTTGAATGTACAATTATATTTCATGGGTTAATCCATTGGAAACTTGACACGAATACGAACCACTAATATTAATAGTGCTTTTAAACTATTCCCTTCTTTATTTTTTGGGGATGTGTAATTTGTATGGGAAAGTCCGAAATCTATCGAAGTGAGCACATGACGATATCTCGGGTTGCTACCTACTCGCGAGAGCAAGCGGATCTCGGCGACACTCGGCGCTGATAACGAGCGGCAGATAAATGTATGAAATAGTATCAATCTGTGCGCGGACCGCGGTGACGCAGTCGGGGTCACGCCGCCGAGGGCGCGGGGACAGGTGCACGCAATGAAAGCCAGCAGGTAGGTACATGTTACGAGTTTATTGGCGCTAGTCGGTACGGGGGCGGGGGCTGGTTACTGCTTGCTGGCGGCGTCGTGCAGCTTCTTCTGCAGTTCCTGGGCCTGGCGGGTGAAGTCGTCGTAGGCGGCCTTGATCTTAGGAGCCAACTTCTGGTTGGTGGCCTCAACGTTGTTAGCGACTTCCTTAGCGAGCTTCTGGGCATCCTGCGACATGCATAAGGATATTGTTAATTAGATACTTCATATATAGGACACAAGTCCTCATTAGTTCTTCCAAAACAATGTTACGTCGGACAAAACCGATAAGTTAAATGTGATTTCACACTATTCAGAAATGTCAATGCCTGCCGGGGTTGCGGAATAGTTCTAATAGTTACCGCGGCCCCGGAACATAAAGGGCAACCGAAGGAACAAGGGTGGGTCTTAGTCAGTAAAAGTGTGACAGTAATGTAAAGTGGGTTAGTAAGGGAGCGAGTGGACGTGCCTGCACGGTGTTCTGCACGGCGGCCTGCAGCTTGTCGCGCAGCGCGCCGGCCTGCTGCTCCACGTCGGGGTGCGCCTTGCGCAGCTCCTCCGCGGTCTTTTCCAGGTTGGCGCGCGTCTTCTCCAGCGCCTCCTTGGCCTTGCCGTTGGCATCACCCAACTGTAAGCACGTTTACACGTTTATTTCACACAAATACGCCATTTACTTTCTGCCACTCTTGAGTTGTCAGTAAAGCCATCAGTTAGTGAGTTGTAGTTAATTAGCGTTCTATACTTGTATAATTATCTATACCACATAGTAACCTATAAGAGAACAAGAATTATAATCATATCCGTTTGTGGGTGTATGAATCAAATAAATAATTAAATGACCGCTACACAACAGACGCTATGGTACGTACCGCGGCCTGCAGGCTGTTGGAGAAGGCGGACAGCTGCTGCAGCACGGAGTCGGACCCCTCCTTGACGGCCTTGTTCAGCTCCTGCGTGTTCTTGGAGTTGACGAGCGCGCTGAACTGCTCGTTGAACGTCTTGCTGAACTCGGTGGCATGCTTCTCCAGGTCCTGCAGCGGCGTGGAGGCGGGCGCGTCGCGGCGCACCAGCGCGGCGTGGCTCTGCGGAGGGAACACGCTGTGAGTACCGCGGGCTTGTGACTCGGCTGCCGCGAGCCTGGGCGGCGCTACTCACCAGGGCGATGCAAGCGACCAACACGAACAGCTTGGCGGCCATCTTAGTGACAGATTCAGTATCGGGGGACGAAGTCGGGATACAAGTGTACCTGCCTGTAACACAACAGTGACTGTGCCGAGGGATGCCGAGCTAGCCGTTATATAGCGCAGCACGGCCCGGCGATAACGAGGGGCGGCGGCGAGCCTACACCGCAGGGTAAAACTTTCCTGTTCGCCCCGCGCCCCCGCGTCCCGCGCCCCGCTCGCCCCGTCGCCCGGCCCTGCCCTCTGCACCCTGCGTGTTTACAAACACGGACCATCCGGGTGCGCGCCGTGACCGTGTCAGCGATAGCGCTGCACCAGCTAACCTGTGCACTATCAGCGCTCGGCGCCCACGGCTCACGTGTCACGTGACACACTTCCTAGGACCACTACCTACTAGCTCCATATGTCTCATCTCTACGTATCTTACCGAATTCCGAACATTTGAGGTTATCGATCTGACCATGTGGGTTTTTTTGCTAATTGTAAGCGATAAAAATATATTTTTGCTAATGAATACGTGGAACGATACCAAATCACAATACTGAACTTGATGACTGATGGAATAAATCATATTTGCTTATATTGCGTGTCTTGATCATGTATTTATTTATTTTTGATCATCTGACATCAGTGTACCTGTATGCACGCCCGCCTACTCTAGAACACAAAGGGACGCTAGAGTGGGCAGGTAGCGGCGCCGGCTTTTGTTGTGTTGGTGTTGGTTGTGTTGGTTGGCACTATAGTTTATAGCCAAATTCTAGTTACTGGACTCGTGTGAGACCAGTTGGTAAAATTCAAAATGAATATCTCTTGTTATTTCGTCATCTCAACACACGAAGATTTCTGTGTGTCCACTTACTTAGTGATGTTTAATTAAATCAGTTGTGTTTCCGCCAACTGGACACATTCCGTTTTTTTTTTGCAAAAAAGGTACAATCAACCTGAATATGTCTCAATCATTGAAATAAAGAATTGAGAAATCACTTACCTACTACACAAATGAAGTAAGCTGATAACAAATTATTATGACTAACCAATCAGAGCAGTCTTCTAAACCATTGTTAGTCACCGGCTATCAGGAATACATAAAAGGATTTATTATCAATAGATATTATTTTTTGTTTTTATTTTTATCGATGGGCCCTTATTCTATGTCCATTAAATCACATGTTATAACAACATGTCTATTTTTCATACGAAAAGTAATTTACCTTTATAAAACATTTATAAAGCTCACTTTTAGAGGTCAGTCTTCTGTTTTATAATCTTAGCCGTCAGTATTTTAATTTTCGCACTTCTGATTAAGTGGTCCCTATTTACTTATAAACATACAAAAGTACTTATTCCCTGCAGCGCAGCAGCTCATGACTAGCGGAAATACGACCGTGTGTCCAGTTGGCGTAAACATAAAACTGATTTAATTTAAATTTCACTGACACACACACAAATCTTGGTATGTCCAGACTACGATAACAGATATTAATGTTGAGTTTTGCCAACTGGTCACACGTGAGTCCAGTCCTTTGTTTTCAGTTGGTCAATAACCCTAAATACGCTGATTCAAAAATTATCTAGTCAAAAGAATCATTTATAGGGTTATTTCAGAAAGCTTTTGACGCTTTTAAACCATATAGATAATGTTAATTTCCGAAAACATGAGTGATGAACTATTAAAATTAGCTGTATAAGTTGATGTGGGTGTGACAGTAGTCGCCCCGCGCTGCCTACAGTTGTGCTGTGCGCGTATCTGACGATCTGCGCTAACGTGCGGGTGACAAAGTTCAGCTCGTATCAGCGGCCACTCGTCGCCATTGTTATGTTCTTTGCATGCTAAATTGTGTGCGGCCAATTTTGATAAGTATTCCTGTCTGTCGCCGTCTACATAAACACATGTTGTTATATATTTCCGAAATACTAAAATATCACACATGCATACATTTTATTTCCAGTGTATATAATGCAAGAATTTAATATAAAATTAAAACCCGAAACCCGTGTAGTACATTTTTATGATCACAATTACTTGTACAATCATTAGGTTTTCTCGTGTTCTGAAATTAATGAATAATTGTGTGTTTTGGTTTATCTCTATGAATAAACCAAATTCATACGAATTATGTTCGTAATCTCGTCCTCATTTATTACTATGTAGTTTGCACTTCGCACAACTCGCTGTATCACAATTTTTAAAGATGAACACATTCATCAAAAATATTTGGTAGTCTGTGGTCCGTCGTACATGCGCTCTGTGGATATCTGTCATGTTCATTGTACTTTTTTGTGCCGCTCGCTGTGCACAGAATTCCGATTCAAGAATCGACAATAGTAATTATTTTGGTAAAATGGGAAAAATAAAAGGAAAATTATCGAGCCAAATGAACGGTTACGAGATCTGGAGAAGCGGTTTTACGGAGGAGTCGCTATAACCACGCCGGTAAGTTTTCATTATACATTTCTACGTTTGACAAATTCCTAGAAATCGTATGTTCTAGAGATTTTTTGTTGGGTTTTTCAACTTCTTAGATTACCCACTAACCAGAACGACGCCACTATTGAGCTTTCACGTGAGGTTAGCCGTGGTATGTTCGTAACGCTGTAAGTGCGTAATTAATGTTTGTACCCATTAGGTACCTCCATATTTAGTTCTAACTGCATCATAAGAGCTTTCAGGAGAGGTTAGCCGATGACAGATTTTTCGTTAACAAATATCAAGAGATCCGACTGCATCATAAGAGCTTTCACGAGAGGTCAGCCGATGTCAGTTTTCGTCAACAAATATAAAGTAATCCTACTGCATCATAAGAGCTTTCACGAGAGGTCAGCCGATGTCAGTTTTCGTTAAGGAATATAAAGTAATCCAACTGCATCATAAGAGCTTTCACGAGAGGTTAGCCGATGTCAGTTTTCGTTAAGGAATATAAAGTAATCCTACTGCATCATAAGAGCTTTCACGAGAGGTCAGCCGATGTCAGTTTTCGTCGATAAATATAAAGTAATCCGGCTGCATCATAAGAGCTTTCACGAGAGGTCAGCCGATGTCAGTTTTCTTCAACAAATATAAAGTATTCCTACTGCATCATAAGAGCTTTCACGAGAGGTCAGCCGATGTCAGTTTTCGTTAAGAAATATAAAGTAATCCTACTGCATCATAAGAGCTTTCACGAGAGGTCAGCCGATGTCAGTTTTCGTCGACAAATATAAAGCAATCCAACTGCATCATTAGAGCTTTCACGAGAGGTCAGCCGATGTCAGTTTACGTCGACAAACATAAAGCAATCCTACTGCATCATAAGAGCTTTCACGAGAGGTCAGCCGATGTCAGTTTTCGTCGACAAATATGAAGCAATCCGACTGCATCATAAGAGCTTTCACGAGAGGTCAGCCGATGTCAGTTTTTCGTCGACAAATATAAAGCAATCCTACTGCATCATAAGAGCTTTCACGAGAGGTCAGCCGATGTCAGTTTTTCATCAACAAATATAAAGCAATCCTATTGCAGCATAAGAGCTTTCACGAGAGGTCAGCCGATGTCATTTTTCGTTAAGAAATATAAAGCTATCCTATTACATTATAAGAGCTTTCACAAGAGGTGAGCCGATGTCAGTTTTTCGTCAAGAAATATGAAGCTATATCCTACTGCATCATAAGAGCTTTCACGAGAGGTTAGCCGATGTCAGTATCGTGGGAAACAAGTCGACTGGATCCTAAAAGCTTTCACGAGAGGTTAGCTATGGATTTAACAGTTTTGACATTAATTCGACGTTAGTTGGTCAGATGACTACGAAAACTGCTGCAGCCGAGCACGTCCAATATGTTATTCATCATACGAGCGAAGGCAATACAGGCAGACACGAAGAAGTCGGACGCCAAGACGTCAGGCTATCATTTGCCTTACTAAATTCTAAATACAGTCGCCATAGTAAGTCACTTAGTGATGACAACCAAGAAGAGATGGGGGGGGGGGGTAGGCTCAGAAGAGGCACCGCCCCTTCCAAATGAGGTTGCCAGCCCATACTGAGGGGCTCCTAGGTTAGGAAGGTGTCCTACCGTCTAAAAACTCGATTGAGTTACATGTAAGTTTAACGAAACGTTGGACGGCTATTGATCAAACCGGACTTAGAGTGGAAACTGGAGGTAACACATTATTTAAACATAATTCCCCCACTACTCATCACTACTGAATGAGAATGGTGCTATAAGAGACAATGCAAGAGCAATCACTACACATAATGTCACTACAAATTGGCAAGGCTAACAGTATGATTGTCACCTGATGATTGATGATGATACTAACAGTGTGATTGTCACCACCACATGAAAATGAACAGTACATTGAGAATTTAAGTGATGCAGCTCGTCTTCTATGCGTCTTGTTTCACGAAATTTCCACCACTCGGAGGTCTCTAATATTACCGGAATTTAAAGACTTGAAAGATGCATTGGTAAATGCCCCTTTATGTAAATACTTGTTTGGAGATAAATCAAAAGACAAGATCAATGCTGTTAAAGCAGTCAAGAAATCAGGGTTTGAAATAAAAACACACCCTCTCAACAAGTAGTTCTTAAGAGGAATAACTTAAGCTACCGGGGCCCACAGCGATCACTGGTGCCACGTCTGAGTGGGCAGAAGCCAAAACTGAAACAAACGGCACACCAGTCATATAATCCCATCAAGCAGCAACGTCCACGCCGTCAGCGCCAGGATCGCCGAGGCAGCTAGACCAGGTACACACTTAAATATTTTTCAGACTACTGGCATAGTATCGCTACTTACCCCACTTTACGCAGATGGGGTATTTATTCCATACCTTTAACCAATGATCATGTACAAGCCGTTGTGCCACAGAACAGTCGATTTACGGAAAAGGAACACAACCTTATTTCTTTGTAAATAGACAAATGTTGTTTAACTTTACAGGGCCACTTTTTTGTCCAGACATATGACTACTGGATGTTTTATGGCCATGATCGATCTGAAGGATGCTTATTACTTTAAGTATATCAATCAAAGAAACTGATAGGAAATATATGTGTTTCCTATCCCAAGGCAAATTGTATGAATTTAAATGTCTTCCCTTTGGTCTTAGTACAACTCCATTATGCCTTTACTAAGTCATGAAACCAGTACTGTGTCACCTGAAATCACTAGGTTTGTTGTATGTCATTTAACAAAAGCCTTAAAAAATAATAATGAAGACTATGAGGCATATCTTTCTGCATTAAACAAAATCAGACTACATTTGGAATGGTGGTTATCTCACATTCATCTGAATCATAATAAAATAAAACAATTAGATTTTTCTTTGGAAATATTCTAGGATGATTCAGAAACAAGTTGGATTTTAGTATGTAATAGTGTTACAACTCATGGTCACTGGACAGTTAAAGATAAATGTAAATTATCTAGAACCACTAGCAGCATTTAAAGGGTTAAAAACGTATACATCTGAACTAAGATGTTGTGGAATTCTTCTTAGAATAGATAACACCACTGCTATAGCCTGTATTAAAAGGATGGGGGACCTATATTAATGGAATGGCACTCGTTTTCAACATTTAAATAGTCTAGCACGAGTGTCATGGCAGGGGTGTGAGGAAAGTCAACTATGGGTGTATGCATCCTACACTAGCTCGAAAGGTAATGACGTGGTGACATATAAAGAATCAAGACGTTCTCAATCTGAAATTGAATGGTTTCTATGTGACAAGGCATAAGAAACTATTGTTACTAGTTTTGGTGATTCCCAGATTGATCTGCTCCCAATGCTCACTCCATAAATGCTTTTACTATATAATAAATGGAATGGAATATTTTTTCCATACATTTCCTCCATTTAACCTTATAAGTAAGTTGCCACAGAGAATAATGACTGAGAAGGCAACAGGGATCCACATCCTTTGCACAAGAGTCTCCAACTGATACCCGCCATATTATTAAGCGCGTTCCTGAAGAAAGAAATACTTCCTGCCTCAGTGAAAACAATGAAACAATGTTGTCTCTCTTGTCTAACATAACCAGAAAACAGGCACTATATCAGTGGATTATCTTCTGCCGGAGTAAAAATGTGCATCCCTTGTCGTACTCAGTACCCATGGTTCTGATCTAACATCTAAGTTTGATCAAGGACTATTTTTTCGTTCTATAAACACCATGAGGTCTGCATTTTCTTAATCATTTGGGAATAGACGAGAGATTGGTGAGGATTTACTTAAAGTATTTACAAACTAAGGCCTCTTAAATTTAAATACGACATAGTATGGGATCCTAACATTGTCTTAAGGCACCTGTCAAATCTATCTCCTAATCAAGATCTTAGTTTGGAATTATTTACTAAGAAATATGTAACATTGCTAGCTCATGTAACTGCGCAAGGATTCAAACTTTTTTCTATATTCTTCAATTTATTTTTAAACTTATTTGTATTGAAAATATTACTATTAATGAAGCTTATATTGGCATTAATGATTAAAACATAAGGACCAAAAAAAAAAAAATACTTCCATCTAATTTTATATTACCGTTTTTCAAAGATAATGTGAACATCTGTCTATCCAAAACGTTACTTTGTTATTTAACTTAAGTTTTATTAAAGTTATAAGACACACAGAACACCTTACCATACTGCCTCTACTGCGTCTATGGGTCGGTGGATAAAGCAAGTTTTGAATGACAGTGGCTTACATACTGCTAAGTTCACTGCTCACAGCACAAGACATGCTTCTACTTAAAAGGCTTCTGGGGGAGGTATAAATATTGAGGTAAGTAATAAGGAAAGTTGCTGGCTGGACAGAAAGATCTTTTACGTTAGCCCGTTTCTATACTTAATAGACCAATTGTTAGTAATCCAAATGCTTTTGCTCAAGCAGTGTGTTCCACAGATTTTTTTATAAGATATTCAAATACGTTTTACACTATGTTTTAGTGTTTGTGTTATTAACAACCACGTTTAGTTTTATCTTATTAATATCTCGACAAATAGTAAGTAGCCATTAAGGTTCATAATTAATAACTAACTATTGAGACTAGTTATTATGTAATGATTAGAAGACTAAGTTACTTCATGTTTATCAGTTAAACATGTTGATTATTAACACAACTTTCTTCTTTAAACATCTACATAGTAATAAATGAGGACGAGATTACGAACATAATTAAACAGATCGGATTAACTTACCTAGTGACATCCGATCCTCAATTATGTAAAGTAATCTCGTCCTCATTGTATCCCACCCTTCCCAGATTCTCATCTCTACCCTGATCGGAAGTTGTGTTTAATGTATGGCTACGTATGGGTAAACCTTTGAACTAATGAACATGACAGATATCCACAGAGCGCATGTACGACGGACCACAGACTACCAAATATTTTTGATGAATGTGTTCATCTTTAAAAATTGTGATACAGCGAGTTGTGCGAAGTGCAAACTACATAGTAATAAATGAGGACGAGATTACTTTACATAATTGAGGATCGGATGTCACTAGGTAAGTTAATCCGATCTGTTTAATTAAATTCATAGAGATAAATATCATCATAGCAATCCATTCAGCGCTTTCGAGAAATTCAACAAAACACAAAATAAGTAAGTACCTGTCTCCTCACACACATTGGCGATGAGGATTAGTTCAAGTTACTTGTATTGAGAAATTTGTAAATAATTTTGTAAATAGTATTTATGTACATTAGGTACTGCAATTTTAAGAGATCTGAAGTAAGTATGCGTTTCCACTGACGCGGCAACACATATTAATCGACAGACGTGAAGCCACCGACTTCCGAAATGTTAGTTTTTTTTCTTTGAAGGCGGTTATTATTTTGTTTCTGGTTTAAAAAAATTTACGCCTCCAAGGCGGTCATTTTTTTCCAGCTTACAAAAGAGTTGATAACTTGGAAACGGCTGAACGATTCTGATTTCAGCATGTCTTAAGAACCTACATACAAAAAAAACCGTATCCGAAACGGGCATTGTGCAGCGGCACCTCGGGACCCTTCGGGATGTCTCCCAAATTAAAACGACTTGTATTCAATCAATTTAATCGGTAATTTTTTATGAAGCAGCTTGTAAAGTCGTAATCTCTATCATTTTTCTTACAGTTTCAGATCGGTGACATTTTAACCAGGCCGTATTCAGTGTTTATTTAGGGTTTATTAACCATTCCATTAAACTTTTACAGAGTTAATTCAAAAGGTTTTTAAAAAAGAATTTATAGTTTTAGTTTTAACAGCGATTTGCAGATCAGGAAAATACCCAGCGGAAACATACGAAATACTTCAGTCTTTCAATAAAAAAACTCTTTTACGCGGCCCGCCCAACTTTACACGCAATAAGCGCTTCGTGACGTAACGCGCGAGGAACAACGCGGCAGCGGACAATCGGACAAAGAGCGTGGGCTGGCCTGCTGGAGCCCGCGCCTGCGCTCGAGACGTGCTGGCACTCCGGAGAGGCTACCAAACATAAACGATCAGTGTGCTTAGTTTTACATGGCTACAGCAGGCCGAGCCCCAACTGAGCCCGTTCGGAGGAACATGTGCGGCGTGCGCTGTGTGCAGCGCTGGCGGCTGCGAGGCGAGCGGGGGCGCACGTTGCACCCCTATCTCTAACGAGCTGCGCGTCTAATCGTCTAACGATGCAAACACTAATTAATGATCAGAGTGCGAGGAAACATTTCCACTCCTGCTCGCGGCACGCGGGCGCGGCGTGCGGAGCGCTCACCTGGCGTGCGGCGGGCTGGCGCGCGCGCGGAGGACTCGCCGCTCACCTGCGGCGCCTCCCGCACATCGCATTAAGCATCTAACCAGCCATTACCTCTTTGTTAGCACCTAATAATACATTCAAAGTTTTCATATTGCCACAGGGCTGGCGCCACCGGCAACATTTTAATTATTAAGCAAAATAATATGATTCGTTATAATATCTACGGTTTTGCCCTCGGCGTCGGGTGTTACAAATCTTTCAAAATCTGTGCCTTTCCTTATTATAACAAGCTGCATTTATTGTACACAAACCTTCCTCTTGAATCACTTTATCTATTGTAGGAGGTACATTAACATCAGTTGCGAAGTTCGAAAAATCTACTCTCCCAAAGCAAAGGTAGAGGTACGTACGTACTCATAGAGGACAGACAGAGAGTGGGAAGCGACTTTGTTTTGTACTATGTACTAGTGATAATGAGTGATAAATATTGTAATGTAAACTCTTATACTCAAATAAAATACCTAAATCTTTTCTAGAAATTAATGAGATGGTCGGTCGAAAATAGATTATTTAAGATAAAGGGCCTTCGCGCTGCCGACTATTCGACCATATAGTTTATAAGATTTTGATGCAGCGAGGCAGTGAATAGTCGCGCTCATAATTTTCCTATTTCAAGTACTGTAGGTCTAAATAAAGTTTTTGAAAAAATCTTATTTGAGCAATATGTCGTCATTCGATTTAAAGAAAATTTTAGGGAACTCTGGGAATATCTCTGGCTTCGTAGTACAAATCCAGATATAGTTTAGTGATAATAATAATACTAGCCTATTACTATCCCACTGCAGGGCAAAGGCCTCTTCTGATACAGAGAAGGCACGAGCATTGATGTGGTGATCAATGCTCGTGCCTTCTCTGTATTGATCAAGGTGGATTGTTGATTTCGGACTCATATTAACTACGAGTCCAGGTTTCCTCACGACGTTTTCTTCACCGATGTCTGTGATGTCGAAGATAAACTTTAGAAAGAAAGTACATATGAATTGAAAAATTTACATTAGTTCGAGGCCGGATTTGAACCCATAACCTCTTGTATAGGAGCTTAACCACTAGGCCATCATGCAAATCATCATCTTGAAAAATTGGTCGTGATGGCCTTGTGGCGCCCTTCTCTCATGTAAGTGTTTGTGAGTTTAAATCCGCGCCAGTAACAATGTGACTTTTTTAATTTATATGTTTTTTCTAAAGTTATCTTGGACATCACTGACATCCCGTGCCTCGGAAAGCACGTAAAGCCGTTGGTCCCGGTTGTCATTACGACGCCGACACTTTCTTGTGCACTAGTTTCTAGTTATTATGTAATATATATTTATATATTAATAATTTAACATATATATTTTATTATATATAATTTTAAGTTTTATATTACCTAATATGATATTGTATATGTTTATATGAGCCTTGATGCCTGAAATAAATGGATAAATAAATAAATAAATTGGTAGGTTGCCAGTTGCAACATCAAAGAAACCAAAAAGTCTGATAGGCAGTCGCTTCACGTGCACGGCACGGGCACTTTTAGGAATCGCTTGCGTCAATATTTGATAGATGCGCAAAGGGAACTAGGTATGGTCAATATGGTCAAATTAGATGTCTCAATCATCTGATTAACGTGAGATACTACGAGTACATACCTTGTTATTGTTCGGCAGCGCTCGATTAGGACTCGTGACGTTTCTTCATTCATCCACCTTCTATTATTATATTTATACACTAACTCTCTATTAATTTAACTTGTTCAATTTTTCGACTTACCCACTATGTTTATTTCCAAATTTGTTTCTCTTTATTTATTTATCTATTATTTTTATAATATCTAAAACTGGTTTACATCCGTGACACTGCAAGGTCCAGTTGAAAACCAGCGTCAGACACTTGTGGTCTGGCATTATGCTGAACTGGGCCTGTTTGGCGCAGCTGTGGGGCACATGATATTAATTTTTTTTCCCCTTACCATATTTTTGTTTTGTTTTTTGTTTAACTACTTTGTTTAGTACTTAAGTAAGTAGTTTAAAAAATCTTACATTTATTGCTTTTTTATTTTATTTGTGGTTGTAGTCTGTGACCCCACTGTATGTGACAAATAAATGTATTTTCTTTCTTTCTTTCTTTCTTTCACGTAAAACTCTGATATTCAGCTGAATCCCTTTGGCTGGAACTTGGAACCCCAAACCAACATACTTGGAAAAAGGCTAGGGAGATGATAATGAGTTCTTTGAGAAATTCTGGTCGTCATTTATGGTCTTCTTCAGCAGCCTGTAAAGCCAACTTTACAAAATGTTAGTTTCTTATTCAAGAAAGAAAGAAGAAAGAAAGCCTTTCTTTCTTTACGCTACCGGTGGTCAGAGCTCCTGAGGGAGGCACTTCCAGACAAAGCGTTGTGTCCAGGTACTACCGCTTTCTGAATTAAGACCCTTGACCCAGCTGCTTAGCGAGAGCCTCCTAAGTTATTGGTCGAGTCTCTTCCCTATAATCCCATTGGCTGCACAACTATAACCGTACCCCTATTATTATTATTTTATTGCAAACAGAAGTAGCAAGCAGTAGGCGCAGCCCTGAGCGGCATGCGGCGGCTCGTAACGAGGATGTCCAAACTCGCGCAGTGAAGGTCGCGCGTCCTCGCCTGTGTGGCGCGTCCAGTGAGTCACAGCACCGGCGCACTGCATGTGTGCGTGCGCGGCTCATCCGGGAGCGCTCCTCCGCTGCTGGAACTCAAGGGCCTGCATGCCACATGCATTTGTTGTATTTTGACGCAGTATTGTAAATGTTTCGCGTGCAGACGTTTGGAAGTACTGAAGACTACTCTGAAATAAAATGAAACCCGCAGGGTGTTATCTAGACTAAAAACGTATTTCACACAATTACTTCCTGCATCTAGTTATTTATGAACGCAACAATGACCCTACAATCTACCTACGAATGTACAAACTCGGTGTTATTAAATACTCAACATATACCTAGCTTTTCCCTAACTATGTTTTTTTTCCCCCCTAACTATGTTGAGAACTACTTCCAGTCTAACCGGATTCAGCTGAATATCTGTGTTTTACATGAAGCGACTGCCTATCAGACCTCCACAAACCAGTTACTGGGCGACACTATATCCATTGCTTAGACTGGTCAGACTTACTGCCTTCTGATAATCCGTAAGGGTTCTCCATGGGAAGCCTGGAGTCATTCAAGTGGGAACCGAGCGCTTATCTAGTGACGGTGCTGAATGCCGCTCGCGATCCGCAATCGCTCGCCGCTCGCAGCGTGCCCTTGGCATCTGCACCGCGCTATCTGCGTGTTATCAACATGTAATGCTCGGCCGCTTACCTCATGTAGCTGAAGTTTTGTTGATAACTGCATCGTTATGTTTAACATTAATATATTAAATTCACCAATTTCTCAATTTGTGTCAGATTCTGTTATTCAAACTCATGATTTCTTATCTTTTGAAAAAAGCTCTTTTGAACTAGGTACTCGGAGATTAGTTTTGTGTAAAAAATATGAATTCATGCTCTTTAGTTGAAGTCGGATCCTCAGAAGACATTTAAGTTTACTGTTTATGTAAACATACTTTTTTTAATGTTGTGATGGTATAAATAATGTTTTTTTCAATACACTTCCTCGAAAACTGGCTTTTTATGCCTACTATAGCGATATGCTATATGTGTGGGTAGATGGGCTCTATCTGCACGGATAGCAATACGAAAACGTCAAATTCCCTCTATACTTAAGTTTAAGTTTATTTATTTTTCATATTGTAATGTAATACACTTGTAAGCTGTGCATTTGGATAATTGTACTAGTCTTTGTTACATTAGCTGGATACCTTTTTTAATTTTTAGTGTATTTTAAGTAGCTTGATGTATTTTATTAAGTAAGCATGATGTGATTTCCTGTAAGTAAAGAAACACAAGGACTTTTATATTTTTATGCATGTGTATACTGTTTGAGTCGTGTATTCTTTGTTGGAAATCCTAAATAAAATAAAATAAATACTGGGCGCCGTGGGGGTATACCGCCGTTAACCCGAATTTTATTTGCCCTAATTTCATTTGCCATAATAGTCAACAGCCATAATATCATACGACATAATACTCATTTGCCCTACTCTCATTTGCCATAATAGTCACGTGCCAGAATCATTGTTTCCCATAAAGTCACTTACCATAACATCATTTGCCATAATCATTGTAAGCCATAATTATCACATGTCCTAATTATCACATGCCATAATTATGATATGCCATAACATAATTTGCCATCGACATCGGGTGTATAACGGTTGTTTATATCAAGAGAAATTGGATGCAATTGGGACTTTAGGGCACCCCGACTCGGACAGGTTAGGTTAGAAGGGGATGGCGGGGTCGTGTGAGCGAGCGAAGCGAGCGAATAGACCCCGCCATCCCCTTCGTGGTTATTTTTTTATAAGCCACACAGAAGTAGGAGCCCCGCGAAGCGGGGCTCCGTCGACCTAGCCCACCATCAACCATGCACAGAAAAAAAAACCTTTACGGGGCTTAAATATTTGTCTAATACTTGTTATGCCATTTAAATATTATGCCATTTAAATATTATGTCTAATAATTATTATGGCACATAAAATTATGGCAAACAATACTTATGGCATTCGTATCTTATGGTATCTAAAATTCGGGCAATTAAAAGTATGTCATATGTCTTTTAGGGCAAATGAAACATTCGGGCAAATGAAATTCGGGTAAATGAAATTCGGGAAAATGATGATTATGGCATATAATCTTCGGGCAAACAATAGACAACCCGCCGTGGGCGGTACCTTTTTTTCATGAGCGAAATATCATAAAGTAGCTGTTCCTCGCGGTTTCAACCGAATTACGTTAGGTTTTTGGTTACTGCTTCGCTCCCGTGAGACATCGCGTGATATTATACTAGGTGTATTTTTGGTATTGCTCAACCTGCTAGGAGATGATTCTACTCATGAAAACAAACAACTTTTATTATGGAACCAACTCTGAAATCGCGAAAAAAATATCAGGTGTTTCTAACATTATGGTCGGAGGGCATTGAACTTTTGTTAGTAACAGCTGATATTTGTATAGCTTATGTTACTGGTTGACAATGTAGCTCTCTAATGGTGAAAGAATTTTTAAATCGGTCCAGTAGTTTTTGAGCCTATTCATTACAATCAAACAAACAAACATACAAACAAAGTTTTCCTCTTTAATTAGTGTAGATAAACGTGATTATATTATTACCAATGATATTATAAGTAAAAAGATGTAGATAGGTTATACAGGGTGAGTGGTAATTAGTGTACGATACTTAAACACGTGATTGTGCTCATAACAAAAATTTTTTTACTATGGTAGCAAAGCCGAAATCGCGAAAAAAATATCAGCTGTTCAGAACATTAGGCAAACAAATGTATAAACAAAAGTTATTAGTGTAGTGATAAAAGAAAATTAACCTTTCGACGAGCCGCCGGCGACAGCCGGCTGTCGGGCTGCTATTGTCTTTCTCTAATCACGTTTGTTTAATAGAAATGTCATATACAGCACAGTCAATAGGTCGCTGGCCGCTGCCTGCTTGCTCCGCCTCGCTCCTGTTCTGTAGAGTTGAGAGACGACTACTTATTAATAGTAATGATATAGTAAGTAACATAATAGGTAAATAGTTTACTCATAAATAGGAAGTAAATAGCTTTCCTTATTCTTGTTTGTCACGACAGAGCTGTGTTTATTTAGTTTAATTAAGTACTTATCATTAGTTAAGTATTGAGAGCGTCTAGTGTGTTCTAAGAAATGAGTCACGGGCATAGATTATCGATACTAATATTATAAATGGGAAAGTGTGTCTGTCTGTCTGTTTGTCTTTCTTTCACGGCAAAACGGAGCGACGGATTGACGTGATTTTTTAAGTGGAGATAGTTGAAGGGATGGAGAGTAACATAGGCTACTTTTTGTCTCTTTCTAACGCGAGCGAAGCCGCCCGCGGGCAGAAGCTAGTACAATATAAATTGTCACGGGGCCGCACGTCGCCCGCGACTGGCCGCCTCGTGGACGCACCAACAACAGGACGAGACGTTTTACAGGGACAACACGGAGTGGATACAAGGAATCTCACGTTGTTTGCATTGTGCTTATTCCACAATACACGCACATAAAAACGTCTACGCTTATTGTTAATGTTAGGGTGCTTGTACACAGTGCATGTAGCTGGAGCAAGTAAAGATGCGGGTTACACGCGCGAGTAATACGCGCAAGCTATTTGTTTCGCGGCGCTTGGTCGTCGAAAGGAATCAAAATGATACCGTTCAAACGTACTAATTGGTGCTGATTCTCTTGTTCACAAACTTATCTAAATTTAAGTTAAATGCATCTTTCTCTTTCCATTTCTTTAAGAAAAGGACAGAAGATACATTTTAGTTTAATCCTGTCAAATTAGACAGCGACTGAAGAAAATTGGCGTATGTTTAGTCGCCATGTTTTTAATCGCGTCTAAATTATCTATGAAGTGTCTAAAGACAGGACTTAACAAATATTTTATCTCCTGTCCTTTTCTTAATAATATCATACAAGGTTGAAATAATGAACGGGTCCTGTAGGGAAACTATTTTAATTTTAAAGACATAGAACTGCTTTTTAACCGACTTCAAAAAAGGAGGAGGTTCTCAATTCGTCTGTATGTTTTTTTTTTTGTATGTTTGTTACGCGATATCTATTATTTATTTTCAGATTTTTAAAAATGATTAAAAATGATTAAAATGATCTTTATTTTGTAAATAGGTTATATCATAACACTTTTACACGTCAATGTTTTGTTTTTTATATTTTAATCGAACGATGGAGCCGGTGTTTCGTAACTGACTACTCTGAGAAGAAACATCCGAAACAAACTCAGAGGTCAAAGTCTCTTTTAAAGTCCATACAATTGTATTGGTCAAATTATGCGAGGATCATGGAGGTTAATGACTGATGTGCTTTCTTGATGAGAAAAGCACACAGATTTGAGTGGACCTGTCCAGACAGTGCAAGCATTTGTCAGCAATCGTTTAGCTCAACTTTAGACGTAAGGAGCCCAACCAAAAAAAAAACGTCACATTCAAGAATCAACCTGCTAAAAATGGAAAAACAGCAATCATGTACTTTCATGACAACAATCGTCATAAGTATCAAATGTTTCAAACAAACATGGTTAACTAAATGATATGAAAACCATGAACATGTTAAGAATTGAAGCTAGTTTCCTTCAGGGCCCGGTAACGTTGTCTACGTGTATACGGTAACTAGCTGTGCCCCGCGGTTTCACCCGCGGCTTTCATTACTACTCCGCTCCTGTAGCTCGTAGCGTGTTGTTATAGAGCTCGCCTCAATAATAGGGTCTTGGCCGGGCTATAAGATACTGTGCTATAAGTATAAAACATTTTTTTTTAACTCGGGCCAGAAGTAGGTACTTACTTGAGATTAGCGCGCTTCAACCAAACAAACAAACTCTCTAGCTTTAATAATGTTAGTAAAGATATCGACGACAACTTTTGACTTTATTAATTTTAATTGAATTGATAGCCGGCAGCAAATTGATCTTCCAGGGAGCTTCCAGTCGGATTGGTAAATATAGGAATACTGTACTTGGACTACGAACGTGTGTAACCGCGTGTTATTATTATAGTCAGGTGGGCAAGCGTAGGCGCCGCTGGTGCATGCTGAGCAACGGATTCAGAACGGCCGCAACCCAATAGGTTTTTTTAGAGTAGGCAGGTAAAGGACATTTTGTATAGGATTCAGTATTTGAGCACAAAAGCTCCGGCACCGTTACACTTGTTGTAAAGCTATTGAACACTGAACGACAATAAGTATTGTCCGCGCAGGTAGGGCGCAGGTACCCGCCGCCGCACCGCCAGTCCAGTGAGCACGTTATTGTTTCTCAGGAATGTGTGAAATGTCACGAGTGCACAGAACATTGGCGAGCTCCTCCCACGAACGGACGACTTGTCTACTGAACCGATTGCACTGTTGAACACATCATATCATCATATGTATAAGGTCAGTATTGAGCGGCTCGCAGACCGAAAACGAGACCTGCTCAGTTTTGCTTAGCTTGCAAAGCTGAAGCCGTTTTTAGTTTACATAGTCAGCAGTCTACACAGTTATAAAAATAATTTAGGAGATGTGCAAAGTTCAAGTCGCCGTTTCAGCCGCAACTTTTGGTTATGACTCCGCTCCAGTAGTTCGTCACGTGATGTTTATACCTTCGAACACACGTGCTTCGAGGCACAATGGAAACACAACAGCAGCGCGACAGCCGGCTGTCGCTTGGTCGTTGAAAGGTTAATAGAATAGCCTTTCTCGACCAATAGGCTGTTCTACACGAATATTTTTTTAAATCAGTATACTGTTCCTGTCGGTCTACTGCAACTTATTGCTGCCAACATATAACAAGGCGCCATGTTAGTGTACAGTACTGCAACTTATTGCTGCCACCATATAACAAGGCGCCATGTCAGTGTACAGTACTGTAACTTATTGCTGCCAAAATATAACAAGGCGCCATATCAGTGTACAGTACTGCAACTTATAAAATACTCCTACTTCTCCTACTTATTGCTGCCAACATATAACAAGGCGCCATGTTAGTGTACAGTACTGCAACTTATAAAATACTCCTACTTATTGCTGCCACCATATAACAAGGCGCCATGTTAGTGTACTGCAACTTATTGCTGCCAAGTGCCAACATATAACGAGGCGCCATGTTAGTGTACAGTACTGCAACTTATAAAATACTCCTACTTCTCCTACTTATTGCTGCCAACATATAACAAGGCGCCATGTTAGTGTACTGCAACTTATTGCTGCCAACATATAACAAGGCGCTATGTTAGTGTACAGTACTGCAACTTATAAAATACTCCTACTTCTCCTACTTATTGCTGCCAACATATAACAAGGCGCCATGTTAGTGTACTGCAACTTATTGCTGCCACCATATAACAAGGCGCTATGTTAGTGTACAGTACTGCAACTTATAAAATACTCCTACTTCTCCTACTTATTGCTGCCAACATATAACAAGGCGCCATGTTAGTGTACTGCAACTTCTTTTGCTTATTGACGGCTCTGTTAGTCTAGTTGTTAGTGACACTAACTGCTAATGCGAAGGTCGTGGGTTTGATTCCCGTCCAGGACAAATCTTTATGTGATGACACAGAACAAACGGTTGATAGATGTGTGTATTTATAAGTTATGTTGGTTTGTATGTATGTGTATCAGTTGTCTGGTTGCCACATACAGGGTTACCTCCCGGATAACCTAGTTTGGAGTAGCCGTGTGTGAGTTATTTTAAAATACTAAATGATGGAGTCACCGGTCCTGTCCTGTAGCCCGATTCACGTAAAATCAAACGATAGAACGACAATTCGATCGTAATTCAAAGATCTGTCAACCACTTATTGTCAATTACATTATTATTGATAATAAGTGGTTGACAGATCGTGACAGATTGATTTTACGTGAATCGGGCTACTGGTCGCCCTGCAGCGTCGGCGACACGCGATGTTGTAGATGTGGTGGCGAGCACTCGCTGCTCCCATCAAACCTGAGCCTGAAAACCGGTCGTAGAGTAACCATGGTGATCCGCTGAAATACTCGCAGCGACTCCAAACTAGTCCAAACAATTACTAATTCAGTTTGAATGGCTAATTCAGTGTTCCGGTAGCGTGGCGCTGGCGTCAACCATTTCCGTATTCAGGTAGGTATCTTGTTTGTCTAATTTATAACCTTCTTCTTTACTTGTCTAATTTCGGGTTTTTGCGTATGAGAAATCCGCTGGATGGCAATGCGTAGGTAGGTAGGCGTCAGCAGACTCTATCTCAGTATATTCAATGTACTCTGTGGGCGACAGCTCCAACTGCAGCATGATTGGTGAATTTTGACATATCTGTCGATAAAACGACATGACATTGACAAATATGTCAAAAATTCACCATCTTGCTGCAGTTGGACCTCACGCCTACGTGCTGCCAAAAACCCTCATTGGGATTTGAGAACTTCCTTTAAACGAATTCAAAAAAACTTTTTCTAAAATCATAATAATAACCGCCTTCAAAAACTAAAAAACACAAAAGTAACTAAAATTTCGGAAGTCTATGGCAACACAAATTAATAGGCAGAAGAGAATTAAGCCACCGACTTCCGATAGTTATTTTTGTGTTTTTTAGTTTTTGAAGGCGGTTATTATTTTCTTGGAAGAAGTTTTTGACGTGACAACGTCTTAAATTAGGTTGCGGCTGGGAGTCACTTATGAAAAAGTGTAACGCTCGGTAACGTTACGATGAGTCACCGAACGAGAGAGAGGCCCGCCGAATGCCTTGCGTCTCTCTCCCACTCAACTATGATCGGTAAAAGACGTTGTCACGTAAAATCTTCGCCCGTAAAACCGACTTTACAGGCAACCATTTTTTTATTTTTTACTTTTTAGTGTCGAGTCCCAATGTTGACTGTGATTCAAAGTAGGTAATCGATTTTCATTATAAAACTACTTACAATCTTATAAAACGAAAATAGAAACTTGAAGTAACGCACATATATTATCTTCAATGTACTTATATTTCGTCGTTTTTTTTTGTTCTTAATGAATTTTTCGAGAAGCACTAAACAAGTTATTGAGTAGGCCACACGACGAAAGAGCATTGCTAGAGATGACGATATTCAGTCTCTTCATTTTCATTGATTGACGCATCAGTATGACGAGTAGGTTATTGATGTCCTATGTTACACTTCAATGCTGTAAATCGTTGAGGATTCCCTCGACTGTATATTGTTTCCATCATCAGATCTACTGCAGACCTTCATTACAACCTATATAGGTGCAAAGTACTTATCAATTTAAATGAATTAAGTCCAAACACAAGGTAGCTACTGTAAACCGTTGAAGAGTTCCCTGAACTATCCTTCGTCTTCATCATCAGACCCCTAATACAGTCACAACCCATCTAGGTGTAAAGTTCTTATCAATACAAATTAATCAAGCCCAAGCACAAGGTAGCTGTGAATTGTTGAGGAGGTTCCCTCGACTGTCTCTCGGCTCCATCATCAGATCTACTTTATTAAATTGTAGTGCTTTAATAAAATACTTAATGAAAAACTTAAAAACGCACTAGTCGCCCCTTCGATTTTTGAAAGTTTCCCTCGATTTCTCTGGTCTGCTATCATCAAACCCTGATTCTCTTGATGAAAGGACCACCTTGGAAATGTCTTCTTTCCAACAAAAAAAGAATCATCAAAATCGGTTCATAAACGACGAAGTTATCCGCGAACAAACATAAAAAAGCATATATACGGTCGAATTGAGAAACCTCCTCCTTTTTTTGAAGTCGGAAAGGGAAAAAATAAGTTTTCTAAGTTACTTTTTACTTTGTACTTTTTGTTTTATATTAATTTGTATCTTTATCGCGTTTCTGTAAGTGCCTGTGCACACCATTTTTATTATTAAACGCGCCGTTCGACGTGCATTTTAGAGAGACGTACAGTTTGTTGTCTGTTCGAATAGATACATACAAACGCAATTAAGGCGTGCAAAACAAGTCTTAAAGGAAAAAAAATATCGAATTTTGAAAACTAACTTTGACAGCCAAACCCGGAGCAACCTCCCGTGCTTCGTTATCAAATAAGATTATGATTTAAATTAACTATTTTTAAACAGGGCTTCTTGTATCCTGTTACCTTATTTTGCCGTGGCCTGCAGGGTCCTTAATGATTTCATTTATATTGTTTCCGCCTACGTATACTTATGGTAAAACAATCAAGATTGAGTAACCCACTAAAGAAATATTCAATTTGGAACCATCAAACATATCCGAACACACCTCTTACACTCCCTATTCGAGGTCAGTAGTTGCGAAAATACCCTTGTCGAGCGACCTTGTGCGTGCTTGTTCAGTGTGAGGAGAAGGATAATGGGAAGACATACAACTTCACCCGAGAAGCCTCGTCAGCGTCAGCAGATCTGCCGCACACCCAAACACAGTTCAGCACGTCGCTCACTTCACTTGCGGAGCATGGCGCGCTGCTGGAAGAGAGCAGCGAGAAGATGGAATAGTTACAACAGGCGATGGAGAGACAAGACGAGCTGCTGAGAGCAACCCCCGTATATAAACTCAAACTCAACTCGGGGACGGGCCTGTTGGTCTAGTGGTCAGTGATCCTGACTGTTCAGCCGGAGGTCGTGTGTTCGATTCCCTCCCAGGGCAAACTTTGTGTGATGAGCATGATTGTTTGTGCTGTTCCGTGTCTGGGTGTAATTTATCTATACATAATATTATGTATGTATTTATAAAGTATATAAGTATGTAAATCAGTTATCTGGTTACCATAACACAAGCTCTGCTTAGCTTGGGATCAGATGGCCGTGTGTGACTTGTCCCAAGATATTTATTATTATTATATATAGCTGTTCCTCGCGGTTTCACCCGCGTTACGTTAGGTTTTTAGTTACTGCCTCGCTCCCGTGGGACATAGCGTGATATTATATAGCCTATAGCACTCAGGAATAAGGTAGCTTCCTGCCAGTAAAAAAAAAAATTTAATTGGATCATAAGTTCCAGAGATTACCCCCTACATACAAACTTACAAATTTTACCTCTTTATAATATAAGTATAGACGAGTGTAGCGGCGGACATTAAGGCACTCCCCAGGCAGGAGCATACTGCACTCCATAGTAGTCACATCCAGTGGCTAGGCGAACACCAGCGAAGAGGTCTTAGACAAAATTAGAGAAAAGGTGAAGGCTAGAAAGGGAGGAGTGGAGATCTAGACGGTGCACACGGCCAGAGATAAAAATATTTTTATTGGGTTCAGGTCGGCCGAGGTGCGCGTTAAAGGGAAAATAGAGAAATCAGGAGGCCAACTCCTTGTCGACGAGGTTAAACACAAGGAGCCACTGTAAATACTCCGTGTCGTCCTCCGCATCTACTCTGACAAGGTGTTAAGGGCACTTCGGAATCAAAATAAAGATCTCTTTAAGGTTTAAATGGTAGATTAAAAAGAGGTATATCAATTTCTCTGCTTTGAGAATATATCGCTATTATTTAAAAAACATCAAAATGTTGGTCGTGGAGTACATGCGGGTGATGACTAACTGGACTTTGAGGGTCGAGATGTTGGAGCCGCGTCACAAAACGAACTTCAAGTCGTTCGTGGTGCGTGTTCCGACGCAGCATCTCGAGAAGTTCCTCAAAGAAGAGTTTTGGTCGAAGGGTGTTATGTTCCGCCGGGTTCGTGGCCAGCTACGTGACACCAGTCAGCGAAGCACGACGACGAAACTTCGTGTACATTAGTAATAAGTTTTAAGTTTTTAAAATAAATGTATTAGTTTATTTGTTTAAGTTTTTTTTTATGTATTTTACTCTATGAACCTCTGATGCCTGAAATAAAATGATTATTATTATTAAAATATTGCCAAAACTCAGCACCGAAAATCAAAACCGGTTTTGAAATGTTTCCGGTTTTGCACGCACTAAAGTAACACAATAGTAACGCGCGTGTGCATTACTACAAACGCGTGTCGACGGGGCGTTTTATAGACGTGGTGGGCTTAGGTTCTAAATTATATCCATAATTATAATTGTATTTACCCACGACAAAACAAGTAGACTAGGTCCAAGGTTGTTATTGATATATGCGCAAACGAATATTCCCATTTATCTCTTGGTCTTCAGAAAAACTTGACCGATTGTCATGCAGTATTCTGCAGTAGATTTGTAATTTATCGGTTTCTAATCGATCTCATCTACACAATTAATTGCTTTACATATTGTATGGCCCAGCAACGCCGTCAATATTGCTAGTATTGCCTGGAAATAGTGCTCTACTCTACTACTTTAAGTTTATTTAGTCATTTGAATCATTTTTGATGCCAATCGATTCTGTTACTAATATTGATCAAAAACTTTTATTAGACCAATCATACTTAGTAGAAGTACTGAGAAGATAGAAATCGCAATCAACATATTTATAAAAAACCTAATAAGCATATATGTGAATAAAACTAAAATTATGAACTTTCGTCAATGGTGCCGAATCTTTTATTCACAAACTAACCTAAATTTAAGTTCTCTTTTCATTTCATTAAAAAAGACAGAAAATAAAATATTAGTTAAGTCCATAGATAATTTAGACGCGATTACAAACATACTAAAAATACGTGGATTTACTTCAGGCGCTGCCTGTCTTATTCATTGACAGGATTAAACTAAAATGTATCTTCCTTCTGTCCTCTTCTTTAAGAAATGGAAAGAGTAAGATGCACTTAACTTAAATTTGTTTAGCTTTGAGAACAAGAGAATTAGCGCCAAGAGCAGCTAATTCAGAACTAAATGTATTAAGAAGTTGCAAATTTCCTAGGCTTAACAATCGACAATCTCCTTAATTGGAAACAACAATACTTCATTATTAAACAAAAAAATAAGTAAGTTTGCCTTTGCTTTGTATAACTTCAATAAATTAGTCAATCACGCAGCGGCAGTCGCTGCATACTCTGGATTTGTTGATTGTGTACCTACTACTACGCTACGCTACGCTACGCTGCGGAGTTATATTTTGGGGTAACTCCTGCGATAACAACGTGGTGCTCAAATCACAAAAAAAGATGCATCAGAGCTATAACCGGCATCAAAATAACTGATGGCTAAAATATTACTAAAAATAATGACTTTCCCTTTCTTGTACATATTTGTAGTTAATTTTAAGTAGATTCATGGCTTTAATTAATTTTTTATATCGTCAAAAGTCTAAGAAACAATCCCTAGTGCCATGGACTACAGGTAATTAAAATGACGCCTGGGTCCAGTCATGGTCAACCCACCGCGCAGTGACCACAGGATACCGCAGTGCCGCAAAGTAGATAGTACAAACCGTACCGACCGGTAGTCGTCGCCGTCGCGCGCCGCGGTACGATGCTAAGACATTACAACAAAATGTTTTCTGGATATATTTAACACATATATTTATTTGTATTCTCTGTACTGACGAACTGACTAATTAATATTTCCAAACAAAAGATATCATCACACACTCATTTAAAATGCTTTAGAATTTAACATAATGAAGATGAAGAACATGATTTAAGAATTTAATTTAACATTCATGTATCCGAATAATTGGCTAAACAATATGAATTCGTTATTTTTAATATTCTTGAGGAATCACGGCGGCTGCAAATTTTTATACGACCAGTAGAAATATTACATTTTAATACAAGTGGAGAAAGCTATTAAATCATCATCTGACGTCGATTTGAAAAAAAAAGAAACGAAGGTGTTTGTTTACATAAGTAACATATCGAACCTTAAGTAGGGTGGAAAAAGCTAGTTTTCGAGGAAGTGTAATGAGAAAAACCTTTTTCACTTTCACCATACTTAAAATAAAGTTAAATAAAATCTAAGTAAGTCATTATTTTTTTACAAAATAAAGTAAGCGTATCGGGAATACATTCAGTCATCTAATTTCCCGGACACTGGAGTTCACTGAGCGGCCGGCGCACCACACGGCGGGAACAATGAAACGTCATAGTAATGTAGAGAAACTATAAAAATACGTTTAATACTAGCATTGAATAGTAGACACTAAGGGCGCGCGCGCGGTCACCGGTGCGGCAGCGGCGGCAGGAAGGCGAGCGCGCGCAGCACGGCGTCCACGCGCGCCACCAGCGGCTCGCGCCAGCGCCACAGCGCCTCGTCGCGCACCGCCTCCGCCTTCAGCTCCTTGCAGGACTTGAGCGCCGACACGCAGTCGGCGCGGTAGTGCTGCAGGCGCGCCGTGCCCGTGTCCAGCGCGTACGTGCTGCAGGCGCCGCCCAGGCACGCCAGCGGGAAGTGGTTGTGCAGCGCCAGCACGCGGTCCGTCTCGTGGAACGCCTGCAACGACACCGCGTCATTCAAGCGGACACTATATCATGTGGAACTCTATTCTATATAATCTTTTTGCAGAATTCAGAATAGTAAAGATACGATGTCGGCCTTCGAAGATGTCGGCACATTTAATTTTATATCCCATGTGTTTAGGTAATTAAATAAGGTAACCAATCGTCACATGTCTTTTTATTTAACACTTGTTTAATTTTTTGTTGTTGAAATAGTTTTTAGTTATTTGATAACCTAAGATTGATGGTAGGTAATAAAATATTTGTACATAATTCTAGTATGTCTTATAAACATTTTATTTTCTAATCTTGTTAGAAAATAAAATGTCTACACGACACGACCGTCAGCCTTTAGTTTATTAGCTAAACCGATGGGTAGTAGAGTACTCCGTTACGCGCAAGTGAACTACTCCGAGTAGTAGTAAACTAGCGCGCTTTACCGACCTGAGTGATCAGACTGTTCAGATAAATTTCAATTTAGAATATTCGGCAAATAAAGCCGGTAGTTGGTGAAACATACAAATTATGCAAGCCACCACGCGACCAGTATCATAGCGAGTAGTGCACGTACCTTGACGTACTGGCCGGGCTTGGTGAAGTTCTTGGTGCGCGTGACGTGCTGCAGCATGTGCATGTAGCGCGGCACGGCGTCCTCCCAGGCGTGCTCGTGGTGCAGCGAGTCCAGGAAGTACAGGTTGGACGCGTGGTACGACGAGCGCGGCGGCTTGCCGGGCGCCGGCGCGCTCAGCGGCAGCACCCGCCGCATCAGCGCCGCCCAGTCCGCGTCCTGCAGCGGCACGATCACCTCGTCGATGTCCAGCAGCGCCAGCCAGCGGTACTCGTACATGTGCCGGTACAGGCAGTCGTTGTACGGGATCAGCTCCATCTGCCGCTTGTGGTTGAGCTTCTTCTTCAGGTACAGGTGCTGCAGGCTGGGCAGGTTGGGCTGGCCGCCCGGCAGCGTGACGGGCGTCACGGTCACGGTGCCCTGCGCCGCGTAGTACTCCAGCACCTTGGTGATGTTGGGGTGCACCTGCAGCTCGTAGAAGAAGATCTTGTCGGCGCCCAGCAGGCGCACGAGCTCGATCCACTCCACCAGGCGCACGGACAGGTCCTCGTACAGGAAGTCCAGCCCCTTGACGCACACGGCGAAGTCCTTGCGCGCGGGCGGGCGCGCGTAGTGCACGCGCAGGTTGTTGGTGGCGCGGTCGCACGCGCCCTCCACCAGCGACACGGACGCGGGCACGAGCGCGCGCACGTCGGCCGGCAGCACGCACGCCAGCAGGTACGGCTGCAGCACGTGGTCGCGGTAGTTGCCCCACTTGTTGTTCCACACGTACTTGTACTCCAGCACGCGCACCACCACGGCGCGGCCAGCTCCTCGAACCACAGCTGGCAGTGCGTGGCCAGGCGCGGCTGGATGCGGTCGTGCACGGCCAGGATGCGCACGGCGGGCCCGATGAGCGACGTGTTGCGAGCGTCCAGGTACGCGCCGAACATGTGGAACACGCCCTCGGACGAGTGCAGCGTCTGCCAGTACGTGTTGTGGAACTCCAGGTCGTAGATGGAGGGGAAGGGCGCGCAGTCCTTCTTCTTGAGGAACTTGTTCTTGTCGTTGCGGTGCTTGTGCCAGTAGGAGAGCGGCAGCGAGGGCAGGCGGCGCTCGGCGTCGGCGCGCTGCTCGTCCTCGGACAGCACGCGCGGGTCGGTGAGCGGCGCGGCCGTGGCGGGCGGCGGCGTGGAGGCGGCGGGCTCGGACTGCAGCAGCAGGCGCGCGGGCGGCGCGGGCGCGGGCGGCGCGCGCGGCGGCGGCGCCAGGCGGGGCAGCGCCAGCGCCGCCAGCGCGCCCCAGCACAGCAGCGCCGCCAGCCAGCGCAGGCGCGCGCGCGCCCCGCCGCCGCAGCGCACGCACCAGCCGCGCATCACCTGCAAACAGCCGCACGTCACTCACATGGCTCTGTGCTCGCACTCCCCTGCTCCCCAGGTGATCATTGTTTCATCGCTACATCAATAGGAAACCTATCGAAATCTGTGTCAAAAACATTGGCTTTGACGTGCGCGACATCATAGCCAATGTGTTGTCATGATTAATGCCAAACTTTAACAGCCAATGTCATGATTATTATTATTATTCTATAATTCACTAATACTCAAAAAGCTTCTATCTTCTTAGTCGTAGATTATTCACGAATGGGTAATTTTCTGCACGTTATTTTTAAGTGTATGGAACTCTAAGTCTTTAAGTCATATTTTTTCGTTGTACAAAAATGTATGAGACTGTTTGTTTCCTGAATAAATAAAATAAATAAATAATTGCCACAGAGGTATGTCTAAGCGCGGCACCAGGAACATTCTAGATCCGCCACAAGATGACAATACTTCTCCTACGCGGATACTAACAGATTCGATGTTTAGTGGTCGATGTAGAAGGAACAAGAAGTTCAGTTGCCGAGTCTGGGCTCTGAATCGAGGTGTGAAAACAATTGTAACGAAATGGACCCCAACATTTTAGAAAAACTAAAAAAAATGTAAGTAGAGACCTAGCCTAGACCCCATAGAAATTAAAAAGAGAAGATAAACAAAATCAAAAGCAAGGAAGCATGAACTTAATGAAGGCTCTAAAAACAGATGACTTCAGAAATTATGTTCGAATGGATTCAAGAGCTTCAGTTATCTATTTTTATTAGTCCTCAAGTTCTCAATGTTATATTTACGCATACAATCAAAAAATGAACATGTGCTCGACTCATTGAGTAACTATCCATACTAATATTATAAATGCGAAAGTCTGTCTGTCTGTCTCGCTGTCACGCCAAAACTATTCAATTGAAACGATTCAAATGAGGTAAAGAGATAGTCTTTAGCCTGAGAAAGGACATAGGATAGTTTTTATTTCGAAAATTCCACGGGAACTACGCGGGTACGCGGGTAACACCGCGGGTGACAGCTAGGCCGATATCAATTTAGAATTTGGGAAACCATTTTTGTTGTTAATCTGATGCTACCTTTCTAAATGCGATTAAACTTCTCTGAATTCAGACATAAATTATATCGGATCAGTTACCTATTCAGGCCGTCCTACTACAGGATTGTACTACAGTGATAGTGGCGTGGCGCATGCGCGGGACACGGTATATTTAGTGCAGGCATATCTAATTTGCCTATTTGAGCACTAACTATTTTTATAACAGAGGCACATTTTATTTGCCTTTCGTCTTTTTAATGTTCTAAAAATAATGGGTAACACTTAATGGATAAAACTTGACTGTGTGTGTATCTGGCTTGTATGCTTGTAGCATCTTCTGGTCTTGTTGTAAAGTTTGTGAACTCGATCTCTACAACTTGGTCCATGCGATGTTGCCGTCTTTCCTTGTATTTAGCAGTCAGTATCTGTTAACCTCCTCCTTGACTGCGGGCTTTCCCAATTTTCCAAGTAAGTACCTATTCCTGAACCTATTTGGACTCGTGTAGCCAACCAAGGTGGATGTGAGATATAAGCAGTGGCAAACGTTTCGAACCGGTCGGGTTGAAACGATTATTAAATACTAGGTTTACGTCTGGTGCTGACTTGTCGACAACACTAAACTAATATTCATCTTCTGTCCTTTTCTTAATGAAATAGAAACACAAAGATGCACTTATTAGTTTCTGAACAATGGAATCGGCCCCATTGTCTGACTCCCGGAGCGGGGAGCTGCCTATTGCCTCGTTGAGACGCTAGGCATAGCCAGTCTCTTGGGCACTATTCCATTTGACTTAGATAGTTAGTTCAATATAGTATGTGCGACAATTAATATTTGTACATAAAAGTGGTGCTGACGTGAGTTTGAACTCGCTCTAATACTCTAACATCCGAAAAGTGACCTTGCGAGGTGAATGCGGCGCTGCGACGCGCGACGAGGACAGCAGCGCGCCGGACGGGGAGCCGGCCCGTGCTACCACCGCTCATATTACTTATATACTTGTTCTATTAATGTTAACCATTGTATCGTCTCTATATGTATATTCTTATAGTCTTTTGATACGAATTCGGCGACATCTACGACGTCATCAGAGCCCTTTAAAGTTCTTCTGTAATGTTGGTGTTGGTGGTAATTTGACCGAACTCTACACTAGGATTAAGTACTGCTCATTGAGAGCCCTACTTAGCAGCGAACACCTCACCTAGTAGTCGATTAAGAGCTGCTAGAGGTGGACGATGAGTCTGATAGCTCTGCTCGGGAGGAGCACACAAGCTGTACTTTGTGAATTATTAAATAGACTTGAGGAAGCTTCTGAATCCTGAGGCTCCCTCTTCCTCCTCGACTTCTCCACATTGGAGAAAGGCTGAACTCGACTCTCTAATTATTATCGTACGATGGTATTGTAATGCCTGTGTCACCTATAGCAAACGACACGTCGATGGTCGATACAAAACTTAAAAATCGTAACGAAACTCTAACTGTAGTTGAACAATCACGCGCATGCTACGAGATAAATCTGTTGAAATGTAACATTCCCTGATCAACGCTAAGCAATGGCGTACTGTGACCGTGTATGCACTAGTGAGTGAGCGAAGCCGTGGGTAGAGATAGTCCGCAATATACAACATGAATTGAATAGGTTATATATCAAAACGTACAGCTCGTACATTTTTACCGTCATTTTATCAATTCCCGCGCTCTTTAGGTATAATTTATAATATTTTATTTGATACACCACACCAGCAGTACATTTAACAAGTATCGGTACATACACGCGCCTGTTACTGCAGACACGTATTAATAGCACAAACGAGTTGTTATTTATTTTGTTTACTCATATTTTAACGTTGCACTAGAACCGCTGACACTTCCTGCTTCTTTTGTTCAAAATATAATCGAGTTACGAGAACAGACTAAATGTACTGAAAACTTTTTGTTTATTTAAAACAAGTTTCGTCGCAGTTCAGGTCGTGGCGAGCTGTAGCACAGCGGCTGGCTTATTACCTTTGAAACAGCAATCAGTAATATTTGATTTGCGCAGTAATCGCGCGATCACCAAGTGATTAATCGCTTAACGTCAAAAAAAATCGTATTATGTATGAATCGATTGCTAATCGCTCGCTGATTGTTCTAATGTACTTATTGCTACGATGACGATAAAGTAGCAATCGCTGGAACTAATTAAATATAACCTTTAACAAAAAAAAAATTAACTTTGCTCTTAAAAACCATACTAAATACGAAACCACCAAACGAAAAAAGCATGTTTTAGTTAACTGATTGCTCCACAGAGGCAGCACTATCGCTAGATTGCTATTTGACTTGACGTATTTTGAATTGAGAAGCAAATATTGCGCAATTATTATCGCGATCGCTCGGCTTCTGCAAGATACGTAATCCCGGTGCCGCTCACGGGCCTGCTCTACCGGCGGTGGGCTGATGTGATTGTATTTTAATCCCACTCACTCATTCCAGATTGCGCTTGGCCGTACTCCCAGGAAGCCCTGACCGCCGTGGAATACCACTCCATAATATGCCGTCTTCCCCGCGCTATGTAACCACATGTGCTGGCGCCCGTTTGCTCATATCTATGATACTGTTTCTGTTTTCCATCCTAATTGCTAAGCATAAACGGCTCGGTATTTGGACCATCTATATTTTTTGTGTACTAATTTACTAACCACGCCCAGCGTGTCATAGTGTGTCTAAATAGATTCAGTATCGTATGATTCTAACAGCTAAGGCTCAGTATTGGGTCCAACATGATTTCTAATATATTAATTAATATATTTATATTCAACAAATATATAATATTTGCACATAATGGGGACGTTAACAAAAACATAGCTATCTATAATATAATAACTAATAAACTCTTAATAAACACGAACATCTTGGATGTTCTTGGAACCTTCTGTGACGATCCGTATCCGTAAGAAACTACATGTTTTTCGTCAAATTATTAATTTCCATTAAACTGGAATTATGCTATGGCACGTCAAAAACAGTTAAAAATAGTTGACTCGCCAGTTATTTTGTATGAAGAAGAACAGGCATGAAAAATCTTTAAAAAATTGTAAAACCTTTATTACAAATTTTATAAAACACTAGCGACCCGTCTCAGCATATACACATAAACCTTCCTCTTGAATTACTATATTAATTAAAAAAACATCAAAATCCGTAGCATAGTTCTGTTTTAAAGGTATAATACAAACAGCGCCAAGCGGCTTTGCTTTATACTATGTAGCAAAATGTGATGTTAATGATGATTTCATTTGAATGATATGTGAAGAATAATGATATTCGTGCTAAGTAAAGAACTTACTAAATAAAATAGGTACATCATATTGTAACTATTGCACGAAAGGGCTAGCGCTTAACATAATGTTGCGTGCTTCATTTGGGGCTTTATGGTATTTTGGACAGTATTGTAAACAGCCTCGACCTCGCAAGATACACGTTGTGTTTACTTACGAGCTTCACGGATGTACCACTAACAGCCGATTTCTGAATTGAGTATTCAAGCTGGAATCAGTAAAGTTTTGCTCAAGTGGTTGATCAATACTTAAGTTTTCTACGTTTCAATCGTAAAAATTTGGTTTTCCCAAACCATAATTTGTTAAGTTTTCTTTACCTACAAAAATTGAGAACAAACCAATACAGGGACGTTCCATTACAAGTAAAAAAAAACTGTATTTACTATTACAGTTATTCTGTCTTAATATTTGCATTTGTCAATTATGAAATATATTTTAATAGTTTCCGAAACGGTAAATTGCAATAGATCGGAATTATTTTAAAAGGTAAAAATGCTTGATATTCTGTTATTATTAATTATCTCGTAGGGAACGTGTGTTTGCGAAGAACGAAACGTATTTAAATATGACAAGTGATCACTAATAATGACAACCGAGTTATAAAAGTCAACAAACAACAGGTGTATTCCGCGGGTTTTTTTTATTTGTTTAAATACGAATCGAAACATTGCTTCCTGTGATGATGTGGTAGAATTTACAAAAGGCGATATTAAATATTTTAGGCATGGATAACACTATCTCCTAAAATGACACACAGCTATAAGTCTTTGTATTCTTGCAAATGGTAAATTCCTAAAATCTAGTTTTGAACTGTTCATCATCGAGAGTCACAAAAAAGTCTGGTCGATGTTTTACCGTGGTAGCCTTTCTTTACGAACCTCTATCCGTGATAGATAAGATAGATGTATCAAGATCAACACTGAAGATGTTTTATTTGACGCTAAGCACAGTTTAGGTAGTCCGATTTGGGTACTTAACTATCTGATGCTCAACTTAGCAGCAAGCAGGATTTGAGTACCGTAAATAGTGTTCAGAAACGCAAAAGTTCACAAAACTCAAGTTGATTACAATATTTGATGTTCCAAACTGTCAAATTTGAGATTTCTCAAACTCTATGCTTAAATTTGAGATTTCTCAAACTCAATGCTTAAATCAAACATAAACTTAGTTTAGAAACAAAAATGTTTTTTAAGTCCTACTTAAGTCATAGATAAGTATTCTCAACGTAAAATACTCAATTCAGAAATCGGCTGTAAGTGTTCTGTGCAAAAAACACGTGTGTGTGGTTATATTTATAAAATTAGTTTGATCGCTCTGCCCGGACAGCGGCCTCAGTGCTTCGTCAGTAGTGATGCTCATGCAACACATGCGTTAACAACAACAACAGAGAGTACACACCAGGTATGAAACAGACGTAGTTCTTGCTTGGTGTTTCAATAAATATATTTCATTTGACTTTCAAGCTGGCCACTTGATAATGCAAATCGATCCAGCAGTTTAGCAGACGTTAAGTGACATACAGACGTAAAGAACAATAGAACTTGTAGTTTTAAACTAGTAGTAGACCCTTATGACAAATCCTAGCGTCCAGTTGGCATTTTGACATTGAGATGTTATAATAATGTACATACCAAAACTTTAGTTAGGTTTTGTACTAATACAGTATTATTGTAACGAGTTGTTAGTCAGTCGCCAAATATAGACATACATAATAGACGTAATAAGGGCGGCGCGACGGGGCGGCGGCGGGGTCGTCGCTCTGGTGCGGCGGGAGCGCAGGGACCGGTCCCGAGCCTGCTCAGCGGTGCCAGCGAGCCGTGCCGGTCACACCTTGTTCAACTTAGTGTGCGTGTAAAGCAAGCTATCTACGGTTCAGTAATTAACAGAGATTCAAGATTCTGCTAATTCCAAATTCAACAAATTCGTGTGTTGAGTCCATACTTGGATTTGTCGGGTCAGCAAAACGGCAGAATTACGATGTTTAGAAGTCTACATCGGGTCCATCCAGGCGCTAGTAAAAGCGTCCGAGAAGCTCCTCGCTCTGCCTACTCCGTGCGCTTATCAGAGCGCTGAACAGGGTGATGCCCTACAACCACAACTCGATGCATCCCCATGTCGACTGCCTGGAAATACTCCCTAAAGCTGCATATTTCACGGCTGTGCACCGTTTCAGGCGGTTCTTCCACTCAAAGGTTATCCTTTGTTGTATGTATCAATAAATGGAAATATCAATAAATAAAATACTCCGTATTTTTGGTCATAAAAAATACTTTTTGAGCGCGCTCCAACGTGAGACGATACTTGGTATCGCGGGGCAGATAACTGCATTACATTCTAATTCACGTCTCACTAAAATATTATATAATGCCGTTATAACTATCTAATCTCTGCACACAAAATGCTTTGTCTTGAATGACTGGCGCTGGCGAATCAACGCACGGGCTAAACCGCTGATCGTGGGGACCTGTGTCTTAGAGGATGTGTGCTTTATATTGACGTAAGGTGGAAAGGGGGGGTCACAGTTTATATGGCACAACGTGATTCCTTGATCATAGTCTTCTTTGCAAAATCATTCTTCAACAGAGCAGAGAATGAGGAGTCTCGAGAGGCACCGCACTAATGAGAATAAAAGAGGACAACTCTTGGATGTCTGGCCGGCTTCGAAGTCACGGCCAAAAGTTTGTCTTTAATCTTTGTGAAGCTTTTAACCATTACAAATTTTTGTTTTCTATACCGTTTTATAGGAATCCTCTATACCTTTTTATAGGACCACTTTGTTGTCTGTCCGTCCGTCCGTCTGTCTGTTTTTCAAGACCATTTTTCTCAAAAACGGTAATTTGATTGGCCCTGTTGGCCCCTTCTCGTGCTGACTGCTCTATTGTTACTTTGTAATGAAGCAATTTTAACCGACTGCTTAAAAGACGAAGGTTCTGTGTTCGTCTATATGTTTTTTTATGTAGGTCCATATCTGTACATAAAAATATTCGACAGATAACAGAGATCCATTAAGTCAATAAAAAGATATTATCAATAACACAAAAAAATAATTGAAAACGAGTAGATTGCGATCATTGAGCAGGATGTTAGGACGTGGAGGCGACACCCGCCGATCAGCTCACTGCGACATCAACAGTTACCGCGTGTTCTCTCATTGTCAGAACTTGATCAACTTGATGCAATGTACTCCTCGCACACGCGTACTAAGTGTACGCGAGCCGGCCCGCAAACGTCACGGTACACACCAGCTGGGGTTCATCGGGACAGTTTTCGTAGGGCTGCAAGTCATGGTATTGACGGTGTCCATATTGGGAATGGTGAATGGGCGATGTGCTGTCAGTGCACCGCTCAGACAGCGCGTGGTCGGAATGCTGCGGGCGGAAGCAGTCCGCGGGCGGCGGCGCGGCGGCGCGGCGGCGGCGTGCGGAAAGAGGCAAGCACGGTCAGTAGCCGCCGCCGCCACTCGTGTTCGTGACAAAATGTTTATACTAAACCGCCTCACTAACAACATTGTTATAAAGTACACAATAAATGCAACATGAACTGGAATTAAGAAGTTCAATTAAGTTGTTTCTCGCTTTATTTGATTCCTCTACACTTCTATAGTGTACTGTGATACTGTCCTGTCCCTTACACATTTTTCAGACTGACTTCCATTGATCTTCTTTCTCCATCCTACAAGTTAGGGTACCCTTCTGATATCAACGTGTTGTTGATTCATTCGGTTTCCTTCAGAATAGTTGCAAAATCAACTCATGCTCGTCTTGCTCGTGAACGTGCGCTTTGGTGATTGGTCATCTCTTAACTGCCATGGCTTGTAATAATTTTATACTTATTGCTTTTTATCTTTATTGTTTTCACAAAGAGAAATTACACCATTAATGTAACCAAGATTTTGTAAAATTCATAGAAAAGAGTGTAAGTACATAGAGTTTCTTGCTCGTTCTTCTCCATACAGACCAACCTACGCTTTGGTTGCTTTAACTTTTTGAATAACCGACCGAGTGTTTGACAAATCATAATGAATAAAAAAAAACGCTTCAAAATGGAATGTATTGACGCTGTCACGCTCCAGTGATTCCCGAGCTGCGCCGTGTTCGCAGAAGTTGGCGGTTGGTTCCTGGAGAGCTGTGAGTGTGGTCAGGCTGCGCGTGGCGCGCATTCCGCGGAGCAAATAGATGTGTGGTGAGAGCAACACGAGCGAGGTGCGCTCGGCGGCGCGGGCTAATAATACCGGCGCTGACGGGCATCCATCACTTGCACCAGCGCGCCGCCGCTTGCATCCTTATCTACTGCAAATCCGTTTTGTTGTGTTGTCTGAGCTGTCACAATGTGTGCCTGCGACGTTGCTCCGCACTGTGGGAAATCGATGTCTGACACGTGTAAACCCTTAATTTTTGCACCTTTTTAATTTAAGTGACGCCTTTAGCTGTTCTCACTTGGCTTGGGTTAATTTCTCAAAAAACTGCTTACTTATTTCTTTTTTTAACTAAAAGAGATACGTTGTTAACGTAAAAACACAAGAATTAAAGACAAAAGTGAACCCAAGACATTGGATAATATAGATTGGGTATTTTTATTGCAAAAATGACTTGTTAGTCGTTAATGCGTGTGTTAGCACTTAGCACTAACGCTAACTCGGCGAGACAGCCCTCGGCTCAATCATTGTAGTAATAGCGATACTAGCAGCCTGACGCGTTTCAGCTTTAACACATTCATACGATACGCTATTTAACTGCGGGAGTTTGTTAGCAACCTAATAATGTCTCGTTGCTAAGTACTTAAGTACCTACTTCTAAACTTACATACTGGACGGTGCACCAGTGCCACACCTGAAACCAGTAGTAGACTATTTTCATCTTTAAAGCGAATATTAACGTTCTGGCAATATGTCCGCCCTTTTTAGGGTTCCGTAGTCAACTAGGAACCCTTATAGTTTCGCCATGTCTGTCTGTCCGTCCTCGCTTAATTTCTGTGACCGTTAGCACTAGAAGGTACCAATATGTATATCAATCACGCCGACAAAGTGGTAAAATAAAAATTTGAAAAAAATGTTTTATTAGGGTATGTAAATGGGCTATAATGTAAAGGTATGTAAATGGGCTAAATGGCCTATATGTAAAGAGGGAAGTGATTTTCTTTTTAATTTCAACCCTGACGTGTAATATATTGTTGGATAGGTACCTATTTAAAAATGAATAGGGGTTTACTTAAATAATTTTTTGATAATGTCAATAATTTCGGAAATAATTGCTCCAAAAGGAAAAATCAAAGCGTGTCAAAGAGGCCTCTAGGTTTAAAAAATATGAAAAAAATCTGGAAAGCAGAACTTTATAAGGACTTTCTAGGAAAATTATTTTGAATTTAATAGAAAGAACAGTTTTTGTACAACGTAACAAATAGCCTTTTTTTAAACTTGCCGGACGGGAAACTACGGAACCTACATTGAGCGTGGCCCGACACGCTCTTGCCGGTTTTTTTAATATTTAGTAGCCTAGCCGAACTTCTACCAATCATGTAGGTAATCATGATTTAAAAGCTATGTACAAGCCGTCTACATTAGTCAGAACAAATAATCGTAAACGAAAATAATATAATTTACTTAGTTCCAGGCTCCAGGCCGCCATTTTAGTACGTTTCGGAAGTCGGTGGCTTCTTTTCTGCCAGTAAAGTGTTGCCACCGACTAGCTAGCTAGTTTTGGGTTTTTAATTTTTGAAGGCGAATATTATCTTTTTTAAAAAGTTTATTTATTTTTTACTTCTTAGTGTCGAGTCCCAATGTCTGACTGTGTATTACAGTATCTTTCAAAGTAATTTATTTCCAAAATAAAACTACTTACAATCTTATAAAACGAAACTTGAAGTAACGCACATATCGTCAATGTATGTATTATATTTCGTCGATTGTTTTTTTGTTCTTGATGAATTTTTCGAGAAGCACTAATCCGAATCCGATCGCCACAAAATTTATATGGGACCATCTAAATCATGACTTTTCAAACAAAAAAAGAACCATCAAAATCCGTTAACAATTGACGGAGATATCGCGTAACAAACATAAAAAAAACCATACAGACGAATTGTGAAACTCCTCCTTTTTGAAGTCGGTTAAAAATTCGAATATATGCCAATACTTGATATTGGGAAACGAATGGAACGCAAACTCTAAAATGTTCCTGTTTCCATTTGGTCTACAATTTGTGATTAAGTTTTATAATCATTCTTTTTTTTTCTGTTACATTTGTATTTTTCAAAGATACAATTATAAATGATTTCTTTTAATAAACTCTAATTAAATACAATGTTTCAGAGGTTTATTACTGGTACATCTATACTACGGATGAGAAAGATAAATCCATATTGTTATTATAAATGCGAAAGTATCTCTGTCTATCTGTCTGTCTCGAAGTCAAAGTTAAATGGGTAGGTATGGGTAGGATGGGTGGGACTTAAAAGATGATCTGGACCTGGAGAGGGAGCGCAGAGCATTATCAGTTAGAGCGAATATGCTGGCCCGCAGGTTCTCTCGATGTACTATTGCCATCAAACTAGTTCTTTTTAAGGCATACTGCACATCGCTGTACTCGGGAGCCCTGTGGTTCACATATACTCAAAAGGCTTATAATGCTCTGCGTATACAATATAACAACGCGTTCAGGGTGTTGTTGCGTCTGCCACGCTTCTGTAGTGCGTCGGCAATGTTTGCCGACGCACGCAATGATAATTTTGATGCGTTGTGGCGTAAGAAATCTGCCTCGCTACTCCACAGACTGCGCGGCAGTCCCAACACTATCCTGCAAGCGATAGCCGCACGGGCAGATAGCCCACTAGTGTGGCCGCTTATTAATCGCACCCGATCTGTTTTAGATATTAAGTACTAACATAGGTTAAGTTACTTTGTTACTAACACAGTGGACCCTGTTGTAATCATTGAATTATAACAGCAACATTTGTTATAAAATGACGCTTTAATGGTATCCTTACAGTCTCCACTTTAATATAATGTAAGCTTTTTTAAAAGGAATATTATTTAATCTATCTATATATATAAAACGCTTCCGTTACTGAGTGACTGACTGACTGATGGACAACGCACAGCCGAAACTACTGGTCGTAGAGAGCTGAAATTTGGCATGTGTGCTTGTTGGGGGATGTAGGCGCCCACTAAGAGAGGATTTTTGGAAATTCCCCCCCACGGGGGAGAAAAGGGGGAAACATAGAATTTTTTTATTTCTTTATGGATTCACCTAAAACTTTGTATGTAGGTTCCACCAGTGATGCGGCTGAGTACTGAGAGAGGATTTTTGGAATTTCCCCCCCCCCCCCATGGGGGAGAAAAGGGGTTAAATAGATTTTTATTATTTCTTTATGGATTCACTTAAAACTTTGTATCTATGTTACACCAGTGATGCATCTGAGCATTGAGAGAGGATTTTTGGAATTTCCCCCCCATGGGGGAGAAAAGGCTGGTAAATTGAATGTTTTTATTTCTTTATGGATTCACTTAAAACTTTGTATCTAGGTTCCATCAGCGATGTAACTGAGCACTGAGAGAAGATTTTTGGAAATCCCCACATGGGGGAGAAAGGGGGGGTAATTTGATTTTTTTTATTTCTTTATGGATTCTCTTAAAACTTTGTGTGTTGGTTCCACCATTTAAGCAAGTGAGCAGAGAGGATTTATGTGTTCTGTCACCAGACTATATATCATGCACCAGGATAGTCGGATACTTATCTGTTGCTGCTATAACGACATCCTCAGCCTATAAGTGCCCACAAACTGTAGAGAGGTCAATTCTACAGTTCTAAAATTAATATTGAAGGATGATTGGTGATCGATACTGATGCCAAAAATGCAATCAGTAAATTTTTTGTCTCTCTGTCTGTCTGTATGTGCACGCATGGGTGTGAAAAACTACTGAAGGAATTTTAATTAAACTTGGTACGATTGTAATCAGGTTATAGGCTATATAACATATCACTAAGACACATAGGAGCCGAGCAGTAATGAAAAGTGTGACAAAATGGTTGAAGTTACGCAAAAATTATGTACTAAAGAATTGTTTCTTAAAACGTTCTAAGAAAAAGTTCGCGAAAGCATATGTCTAATATCAATAATTCACACACTATAACCATTTTTATGGCAATGAAATTAGTCTTAAAATAATGCATAATTTGTCAGGGGATTTTCATGAATATAGTAAATCCATATAAATACGTTATGCAATACAAGTTTTGAATTTTGTACAAAATTGCCGTTTACTTAATTTAATTACAATAAATATAATTAGAATTATCACAGAGTTTTAAAATGACTCCGCAGCAATATAATGATGATACATACGAGCAGTAAGTAGCAAGGCTGGCCAATGGCTTTGCAAGATATTCGTAGCTTATATATCAGAATAACACATAATATTGTGCTACATAACATTGCACCATGAGCCACGGGAGCCGATCAGTAACCAAAAATAACTGCGCTGCCGCGGTTAATTGCAGCGCGATGCACTTCAGCTCCGGCGGGATCTTATGGCGGAATGGAGACTGCGACTGTCGGAATCCAGTGGTGGGCACGTCTCTTTGAGGAGTGGCTGGCGAGGCGCCACAGCGCTCTTACATATTGCCGAAAACAGATCCTTACCAGGCCGGACATTTCGGAAGGTTCCTGTGTCGGATTCGGGCGGAAGCGACGCCGGGTGTCACCACTGCAGCAAAGGTTGCCTAGAGGACACGGTGGAGCATACGGTGGTGGTATGCCCTACTCGGGTGGGCCACCGCCGTGTTCTTGCAGAGGATATCGGCGGGGGTGACTGAATGGGAAGCTGTCGCCTTCTTCTGCCAAGCAGCCATGCTGGAGGAGGAGGCCGCGGCGCACGTGTGACACCGTCACGCCCCACGCCTTGGACAGTTACCCAGGCGTAAAGAGTCGCAAGACGACTACCGGCCACCGTAGGCGCGGGACTGCGGACGGCGAGCGATGCGTAGCTCGCCGCCTGATAAGAACTAGGTTCGTGTGCGCTGCCCCGGAACATAAAGGGCCATCAGTCTGACACTCCCTTCCGCCCCGCCCAGGGTGGGAAAAGTCGTTTGATGTACATATAATAGTATACTCACAGACTGATACCAACGCTTTGTTGATATTTAACAATAACTAACTATAGAGACATGAAACTTGGAGGAGTTATTCTATGTGAAGAGTAAGCATAAGCCACTAAGGTTTTTTTATCAATTCAACCCCTACAGGGTTAAAATAGTGTTGCGGAATATTTATAATAGTTACCGTGACCCCGGAACATAAAGGGCAATCGAAGGGTGGGTTTTAGTCAGTAAAAGTCAGACACGCCCTCCTGCCAGGTCCTGGACGGGAGAAGTCGTTGATGATTTCTCACTTCCAAAAAAAAGGGTTAAAATAGTGGATATAAGTTCGACATCTACGCGGGCGAAGCCGCGGGCAAAAGCTAGTAAATGATATTTATCTACCTATTTTAGATAATGTCGTTTCGAGCAAACCGCTAATTCGCAAGAAATTTTACGCGCAAAACGCGCTGCCTGCACCGCTTCGAGCTACCAGAGTGTGACCTGATGTGAGTGCTGTTACTTGCTGCAGAAACATTACACCTCACTGTCACTGGTACTGTTCCTCCGGGGGCTCCAGTGGAACTACTCGCTTCAACGTCTACATTTGCACCTAGCTGTACGTTAAACGCTTAAAGTAACACGATTTCGTTCTTAAACGAATTTCAAATGCTTCATGTTGAAGCGCACGCGATCACTGAACTATTTACACAATCATGAGTTTGAAAGCGCACCACCGTCAAGTAGTTAGTTGACGAGTATGACGGATGTAACCTGCTCCCTACTGCGAGCACACAATGTGTAAGACCTGCGAACGTCGCTCGCAGGAGTGCTGGGCGGTGCTGCACGAGCTTACCTCGCGGCACTTGCAGGGCATGGGCAGTGGCGGACGCAGGCGGTGGCGCAGGTCGGCGTGGTGGGCGCGCGCGGGCGCCGAGCAGACTGGCCGCCGCCGCCACAGCGCCGGGCCTTATCGCCAGAATCGCCTATCTATGCGATCGCTTGTTATCAGCAAAGGTTAACATACAACACCTTATCGGCAACGGTCAACAAACAAACAGCGCGGAGGCGCGCAGAAAGAATCTATCTAAACAGGTGACCCGCACGGTGGTCTCCGGCGATTTATCGGCAAACCGAGCATAAGACATTTAAAGACCAGTGCGAGATTTTGCAGACTTAGGGCGTGGAGGCAAGTGGAGTGCTGCGACCAAGAAGCAATTACACTGACCTATTAAACTTTAACTAACTGTATGCGAGGGGCAGTCCGCACGCAGGCGCCCCCGAAGTGCTTCCGGTTGAGACAGGTCAGTTGACTGCGAGGAGCGGAACAAATGACATGCCTAGTCCGCCGCGCCGCCGCCGCTGTAACAGTGGGCTATTCCACCAGCGAGCCTCCGCGCGCCTCTTCTGACTACACCTTCCGGTGCACACCGGCACCGTCTGAATGTCCTTGAACTAAAAATAACGGGGTAGGACTCGCTCCTCCGCTAAACGATATCTTAAAGGGGTGATAGGCGGTCGAGCAAGTTCGCGTACTTATGACTCGACGACCTTCTTCGGTTTGTGTCATCGTAAGTTAAGTAGGGTTACTTTAACACCGCCGAATTGTCGGAAATCTGGCTCAAAGCTCGACTCGTATATGTGTGGCACCACTGCGAGCAGCGCGCCACTATAATTCCTGAATAACACAAAGCTTCTTCTATCGACGATATTCACGATTTCGCAATGCAGTGCAAGCAAGCTTCACGTGTGTCACGTCTATTACACTAGACACGCCGTTAGAAGTCCGCAAGTCGGCGGGAGCGCGTGACGTCACGCCTCGCTCATGTCAAAGGGTACGGCGAGAGGACGCCGCGGCCGCGCGGGGAGAAAGCGCGCATCTCGCCGTGCGGCCGCGGCCTGATGAATATTCTAATGTGCCGTACTTATGTCGCGCTATCACGGTTTCTAAAGTGCCTTGATTGCAGGCATTCATTAGTATTGCGACTAATGTAAGCGTTTGTACGATCTGGCACCACTTGAGCACTGCGGTATCTAGCCAGTAGGAGACAGACAGCGCCGCTCAGTGCCCGCGCAGTGTGTGGGCCGTATGTGTGCAGCGGTACTGGCGGGTGTCCCTTGTTGACAAAACGATGACTTCTTAAACGATTCATCAAATATGACCGTTAGCCATTAACAGTTTAACACACCTTAGCTTTTGCACCTGATACCGGACCAAGTGCCCAGCCCAGCTCACTAGAGACAGCCAATAAGCATGCCTGGTTCACTGCTTAGTCCTCTATCTGTCCTGCATACAGAGGCGCGGCTCGGACTGGGGAGGCGACAGGAAGCAGAGCGCGCTGACGCAACAGAGCTCCTAACACCGTTCCGACTGTATAGGAACACTTGCATAACACATTGGTTATGCTGAATTAGCTCGATGGTGGCGACTCACACGTTGTCTGTATTTCAGCGTGCTGGGCAGATCGCGCGCGGAATACGTTCGTTAGAAAGTGTGTCGCGCGGCGGCTGCGAGTGCCGCTCGCGCCAGCGTCTCGCACTGTGTTGTAACGCGCGCCGGCTAGACGGCTCCGCGCGATACCACTAGCGGTGGCCGCAGTTGTTATCCTACGTATGGCTCCACTGTATATTCTACTAAATAATAATACTCACGAGAAGGTTAAGCATGCATGTGCACTTGTGCACACCTCGCAGTGGTCGTGAAGCGCGGCGTATCACTCGTAGCTAACCAGATACCATGAATGTTATCATCGAGCCCATAGCTAAGTCACGAGAGTTCTGCTGGCTATAATCATTCACTTGTCCTACTTTCTAACCGAAGGAAATGCATTGATAACGGTTGTAGTTGTACACAAATGTCGGGTGCATGCACCTGTCCACTCGTGTGTCACAGGCTGCAATCTTGATTCTGGGTTAACAGCCGGCAAGCATTTCCAGCTCTGGGTTCGCTGGCACTGTCTCAATCTTCAGCGTGAAACACGTCTCTGTTGAGTGCACGGGGCTCTCGGGACACAGCTCGGTCAGCTGGCGCGTACGCAAGAGCGCGGGCCCCTCGGAGAGCTGTCCCGCGCACCGCCGCCTCAGCTGATGGGAGATAAGGCAGACAATCGTGTGGTCCCCCCCCCCCTCCCCGCCTGTCGGCGTCGTGTGCAGCGCCGGCCAGCAGCACATAATAAAGTCAGTGGTGTTGATTATTTAATCGTGATGTTATGATCAGCGTGCGAACGCTCCCAGCGCTCATTGTGGCGGCGGGTCGGTTTCACCGCGCGGAGAAACTGGCGCGTTTCACTGCGACACCCGCACTGCCTGTTCCTGCCGCACGCACTGCCGCCTGTGCCGAGCAGGCCGCGACAGCTGCTCACTGCACGCACAGCGCACGTGTCCAGTGAGTGACTGACTATGAGGGCAGTGGAGAGGGGAGATAGACGCGTCGCGCGTTATTAGCTTTACTAGATTTTGGGAATAAGCCTCCTAGAATACGATTGGTACGATATAGTTGCGGAATTCAAAAACAATTCAATGCTTATACTTATCTCACCAATCCAACACGGTTATTTACCTTATTAATGGAAATGCAGCGGTAATTGCAAGTTGTCAAGCATGTACAGTCAGCAAAGTAGATTAGTATGCAGATTGCTGAGCCGTCAGATTCCATTTGAGTTTTCCCGAATTAAATAAAAGGAGGATCTAGAATGGCCACTGTTCCCGCCCGCTAAGGCCTCAAACAGACATGGGTTACATGTCAGTTTGTTCATACCTATCCACAAAAGACAAAACAGCTGATTGTTGTGTCACCTGCGGTCTCCCACCTCGAGTGCACGGGCCACCTCCCGCGCCTCAGACGCCGGCTGCCTATTTAAGCCGAAGCAGACGCACACTCAAGCCTTTTTTCCTGCGCCGGCGACAACCAAGTTAAGTGGCTCCACTCATCATGACGGGAGTCACGTAGATCAGTTCCTCGCAACCCACCTTCTACCCCTGAGTCTCTGTAATTCTAAATTCTTGTATTTTTCTTGTTACAATAAACCTTTGTAAACTTTTGTTGTCGAGTGTGAATTATCTCCATTACTCACCACCCTTTTTACGCCACACTGGCGCCCAGATAGGCAAAAGGAAGCTGATCTCGTGACTCCCGTTCTCTTTCTTCTTCTTTCTGTGTGTATTTACGTGTGTGTGTGAAATCCGTCCAAGAAGGTACGTAATTTCTATACGTAATATCTGTTTTTTTCTTGCGAACAACGTGCTAACCTAAACAGCACGTGGTTCAATAAATTAATATTACTTCATTACAGTGCATCTCTAAAGCATATTCGCGAGTGAGTGTTCGCAAATAATAATTAGCTTCTCTAATCTATTTCTTGAACGGATTTCTTCCTACTTACTGTGTATTCTTTTCGCTTATCGCCGCGTAATGCATTCTCATGATTTATAACTTAACGTAAAATCAGCAACATTTTATCCGGGTAATATGGCTTATTAACTTCGCGTGCTTATTAAAGCTAAGCTTGAATTCCTCTAATATGAACTTCAGGCAAACTTGCAAACTTTAAGCAAATCTTCACGCTTGCACCATATTTACCGGTATGAATGCCCTATCTATTAAAACCGATATACAAACGGTCTGAATCAAATTCCATACTTTAAACTCGCTTAAATCTTTAACCTCTAAGCCCACGTGGCACGTGTTGCAAGCAGGTTGCTCAACGGAAGATAATTATAATGAATCATTTAATTCATTTACTTATAATTGTAAACTTGTTTCTGAATTATCTAAATTTTATTTACATAAAAAAAAACATGTGTTTTCATACCGAGAGTAAACTAATTTATGTTGTGTAGGGGTGTTCCTGATGACAAAAATTCTTTCTTTTGCTTTCAAAATCTTTTCTGAGGATACTTTAACTTGGTATCGTAATAATGAAACAAAATAAATTACTTAACTTAAAATAAAATGATACTAACCTTAACTTAAACAAAATAAAACTATTACATAAAATATAATAACTAAATATAACAAAAAAAAACAACCAACGTAACTTTAACTTAAAAAAAACTAACTTAACTTTAACCAAAAAAAAAAGGGTGAAATATTATACTATCTAATTCTAAAATAAATTGCTACATTGCAACACTAAAACGTACCTTCCCACTACCCTACATATAACTATTACTTTTATCTATAAACCTATAATTCTATTATTTATATATTTACAGTTGGTCTAACCCAACTGCCTTATAAGATGATGGCCCTACACCATTCATCCTTATATACTAACGGCCCCTACCGCCGTAGTATGAAAGCAATCTTGGCCCTAACCCAATGATTTCTTTTAACCTTACCATGGCCCTACACCATTGGTGATCTACGTATCTATCTAAATAGCGGATTGCAACTATTAAAAGAAGCCTATGCAGGAGCGGTTGGTAACTCCTTAAGCAAGCCTGAACCATAAATACGTACCTATCTATTAAACTCTAAATAGCGGATTGCAACTATTAAAAAAAGCCTATGCAGGAGCGGTTGGTTACTCCTTAAGTAAGCCTAAACCAAAATAAAAACTATAAATATCTATTCTATTTATTTAAGTTTAGTTATATGTAGACCGCAATGTACTAAATGGCCCTACAGGTCGTTTAGCTGGTTGGGTAGTTCGGTTGTCTTGCTGTAGTTTCGAGGTTAGACATCGTCGTTTCTAAAAATGTTCTGCTCGATTTTTTTTCTCGTTCTATACCTGTTGGTTTTATCTCATTAAGATGTTGACAATTATTCTATCTAAAATTCGCCAGTTTCTACTAATGATTCTTGGTACCTACTTGTCTACTTGAACATTTCTACGGGTGCAAAATTCCCCGACTTCTTGTGTTGATTATCAAGTGATAAAAAAACATACTATATCGCTATAAAAAAAAAAAAAAACAAAAAAAGTTCAATTCCTCTCACTCGAGAGTGTTGAGTATTGATTTGAAAAAAAAAAAATATCTTCGTTGTTACAGGTTGTCTCACAAAATATTGTTTTCTCTTTCCTATTAGGAAGAAAACGTTTTTCTAGTACATGGTATTCCTTCTTACATAGTACTTGACCATGGCAAACATTTTATTTGTGTAACTTTAAAAAATCTAATATCTAAATACAAAATACCTAAGTCACACTATACACCGTTGTATACGCCTCATGTAAACACGGTCGAACGATATAATAAAACTATAATAACAGCCGTTTAGAATTATATCGAAAACTGTGCAGAAAACTAAAAGGCAATTAACAATTAACTGTGCAGTTAACGAAGTCACTGTTTGTTCTTCGTCTTTTCTTGTTTGGTCGTAAATTGGTCACATGTGGTTCACATTATATTGTGTCGAAAAATGATTCTGATATAATCCATGAGCCTCGAGCGGGTTACGCCGAGTCCTTGGGCTACTTATCGTCTATATTCGAGAAGGTACAGGCAGCTTTGTGACGGCTCACCTAGATAAATATTTTACAAAGAAACTCGCTCCTTACAAATTCGTCAAATGCAAAATTGTCTCAAAGAAATCATTTTTAATCTATAAATTAGCCGATATGTCAGGCAAACCGCTGGGTGAATAGCACATCAAAGATCTCAAACTAATTAACTATAAACAATGATATATTGTTTCCTTATTATTATTGTCTATCTTGGCTTAATATTCTAAACTTTGGATAGTTTAACTTTGTCATCTCAGGACACCCAAATTTTATACAATCGCTCGAACATTCTCTCAAACACTTTCAGTTCGTCTTGTAAACTCTTTCTCCTAAACGGTTATAAAATCAGCTACGAAAACAAATACATATATTCTTTATAATTATAGAAAACTAATCCTACGAAACGAACTAATTCGTAAACAACTCGTAATCGCTTTCTAAACTGCACCTTATTACTTAGGCTTATTGTTTACTCTCAATTGAGCGTCGCTTGAGAATGGAATGCATGACTCACGACGCAACTGCAAATGATCGCTTCATATTTTTTCTTACGTAACTTGTTATTGTCAATACCTAATTAGCTACTTACCAATCTTCCGAACCTGTTTCTATTGAGCAATTTGTTTGCAGCAATTAACTTGTAGCTTACCTACACTATAATAATCTTGTTCCTAACTTTTATTCTTTTCTATTATGTCCCTGATACCTCTTCAAACTGATTTCAGGGTACCAGAATCCTCCTGGGGACCTGCAGTACCAGAGGCAGCTGCACCAGTGAATTTCCCCCAGGGAAAATTCTGGCCTAAAGGGGGGAGTGTCACCTGCGGTCTCCCACCTCGAGTGCACGGGCCACCTCCCGCGCCTCAGACGCCGGCTGCCTATTTAAGCCGAAGCAGACGCACACTCAAGCCTTTTTTCCTGCGCCGGCGACAACCAAGTTAAGTGGCTCCACTCATCATGACGGGAGTCACGTAGATCAGTTCCTCGCAACCCACCTTCTACCCCTGAGTCTCTGTAATTCTAAATTCTTGTATTTTTCTTGTTACAATAAACCTTTGTAAACTTTTGTTGTCGAGTGTGAATTATCTCCACACACACATTACCCCTTTTTACGCCACAGTTGTCAAAATGGGTTAAAAATCATTGGGTCTCGCAGGAAAATGTATGTCAATGATATTATAAGTAAAAAGGTGTAGATAGGTTATATGCAGTCAGAAAGTGGCACTTTAAAAGTTGGCTATTTGACCAACATGATACTGAGTATCCCGTTGACATTTGTCGTTTATCTCTTTTTCACTCGCACTACTTCAATCATGCCGTCCTAATTTGACGTGTATTGTATGTGTGCGTTAGTGTGCAGTTTTTGAAGATGGAATTTTGTTTAGGTTACCTATCTACACCTTTTTACTTATAATATTATTGACCTATGTATTTAAAATCGTTACGATTGATCATTTGGTAACGCTTGACCAACGATTGATCAAAGCTTTATTCGCCGGCAGAAGGAAAAGGCTCTTTTCAAATCTGTTGGTGACGTTTTCATACAATGCCCAAAATAATTAAAGAACGAATTGCTTTTTTTATTCTAATTTCAACTTATATTACATACTAATCCTTTAGTTTTTGAGATAAACTATAGTTGGCCTACTCGTGCTAGCTCGTTGGTAATCGCTTGTTTCCTTTAGGGTTCCGGACCCGCTCACGAATACAGTCGATAAGTCAGTCATCTTTACTATTTTATCACAAGTATTTTATTTTGACAAGACTAAACTTTGCCATTACAGCAATGCGGGGCAAAGGCTTCCCTGCCCTCCATCCATTCCTCTCTGCTAGGGTTATTCGGGAGTCGGGACCAACCTTTACGAAAGGAATCTAGTAAAAGGTATCGATAATAGCAATACGAGGCCGCAGAAGGAACTCCTGCTCGACTAGGAGTAGTTATGTTGTAAATATGGCAATTTATCAATGTTGTCATGTCAACGAAAATATTGATAAAATGCCATATTTTATATTTAAGGTCCTTCCTTCACGAACGCACGGTGACCCGCGGGATTAAAAATGTTTGTACGTTTTTTGCAATTCGCCGGTCATTGTCAGGCTGTACATTGAACGAAATATGATTCGCGGCTGTGATAGTTAAGTATTTAGTTACAAAATCATAATCATTAATATCATCAATACAACCCTTTTTTTTGGGGGGAGTGAGAAATCATCAAATTACTTCTCCCGTCCTGGGCGGGGCGGGAGGGCGTGTCAGACTTCTTCTTCTTCATGGACCTCCCTTCGGGAGGTTTGGTTTCCGCACTTAGTCCTCTTGATGATAGGACCATTGTACGTGAGCCGCGGCGGCCGCTACTCCAGCCAGCCCACCTCCCTCCAGAAGCAGATAACCTTCCGTAAACTTCTCAGGGCATCCGGAAGTGAACTTGGGGAACCAAGAATCTCTTTCCGGACTTCGGTCACGGTCGGTTCGGTCTTGGAATCCATACACGCTCTGCAAAGAGGGCTATCTGTGATACCTAGCTAGGGCGTGTCAGACTTTTACTGACTAAAACCCACTCATGTTTCTTCGGTTGCCCTTTATGTTCCGGGGTCACGGTAACTATTATAACCATTCCGCAACCCCGGGCCATTCCGCAACCCCGGGTCAATACAACCCTCACAGTGCAATCAACTCGATTGAATGACTTTTTCATGAAATAGTCAATCACTCGAGTTATATGCACTTTGAGGGCTCTGGTGATGATTTAAATTATTATAATTCTGTTAACTAAATAGGTACCTGTCACACGTCGCGAATCATAGTTTAATCAACACACACCCAAACACTGAGCTACAATTTGCAAAAACACGTAGGTACCTAAGAAAATTAGCAACTGTGCATATTATATTAGTTACTTTATAAGTGAAATATCTGGTGCGCACGGAACCCTGCGCGAGTTGCGATTCTTACTTCGACAGCTTTTAATGTGTGTTTTTATGGCCGATAGGTTCCGGATACACTTAATGTGTACACACACTAACGTGCCTGGCGTGTACGTGTTCCATTAATGGTGGCAGTAAACACTATTCACTGATACTCGAGGTAAACACCACGGCTTAGGACATCAATGCCACTTCATCGAAGTCTCGCATTTTTTATAGTTAGCCGTGTTCCAAGTGAATGAATCACACGGAATGTCGCTAGTTGTCAGTTATTGATTAGGATATAAGTCTTCTTAACTTTATTTTTACATTAATTTTGGCCTGTGGCGATGTCCGGATGGAATTATATTTCAAGGATTAAATTTAATTTTACGGATAATAATAAATAGTACTTTACATAATAATGAAACGAGTATCCTCTCGACAGAGGAGCTGAACAACACTTGCGTACACACTGTGTATTGCACTCGACGTTGAAGTGCGCACTTGAGTAAGTACTGATAGGCAGTTGACGAGAGCGCTGCACGGCGCCGCGGCCGGCTGCTGCGTCCTCTGACGTATCGTCCAGCTCGGGGGTCGCAGACGTTACTCCGTTGGCAGCTCATATCAATAATATCATACAGGAGATCTTCTACAAACTTCTTCCTTCCCGACTGCCGCTGACAAACTGCGGTAAACTGTGGGACATGAGTAAACCGTCAGTTTACCTGTCAGTGGACTTTCTTTATCCGTTCTCCATCTCAACATTCTATGTCCGCTACCTGCGATCTTTCGTATGTCTTCTTTAGGAGTCAGCATTCCTATCGATCAGTACGACGGGTTTTATCACGGACCTATTATTATTGCCGCTATAACAACAAATATAAAATAAAATAAAGTTAAAAATTATAGCGGCTCTAATACATGAAATACGTTTTGTGATCGATTTTAACATTGTATATTTGTGATGGTATGGTATAGGAGACTTTTCGGAAGCGAATTTCACTCGCAATTGCCTAATTATATTACTAATCGTCGTTGTAGATCCGTCACGAACTTAAGACTTATTTTTTAAGGATGGAAAGGTATGCCTAATACCCCATATTAAAACATGCTATTTTGCTATTTCCTAATTTCACGGTGATAGTGGCACAAAACCGTATCGGGCCATAAAAAACTGTAGGATATTATGTTCATTGAACTTCCTTGGTAGCCTTACGTGGAACACCTTACCACTTCTCAAACACCTAGACAAGTTGTCTTCTTGTCACAATCACTTGCCAAAACGTCGAACATCAGCAAATTTTCTAGATCTTTCCCATTTGACCTCGCTTCATAGGATATCAAGTGGAACTAGTGAGAAGCCTTGTGAGAGAATGCCAATGGTGAGAGAACCAGATAAATAGAGAAGGAACGTTTTGGGGTTGAAGGGACGCGTGGTTTTTGGCGTGATGTCGTCAGCTTCAGTAACATTCAGATACGAGGACGACACGGAGCTGCTGGTCACACATGTTGCGAGTAAAACTCAGCCGCACGCTCCATTGTACAGTAGGTATCAGGAGAAACTGGTCTTATGGCGAACTTTGGTAACTGACCAAAATCCGTGCTCGCAATAACAGTAAACGGTAATGGCCTCAGACTGAGCTATCAGTTACGTGAGTGATGAACTGATGACCGTGAATAAAGACCAGGAGCGAAGGGCGCCGGGCGCTGGGGGCGGACGTGGCTTGTTGCAGCAGTGCACGCGTCGTGCCCACTAACTGGTACAACAGACGCACTCGCGAATACTATAAATGTATACTAGACGATACATCGTATAAGAAAGAGCTGACCATCTTTTAAATGGATATTAAAATTTAAGACTTTCATGATTCATTTTCTAAGTTCCACCAACAACAGCACGCGTGCTGTCTTTAGCGGAGCATGCATTTGTACAGAACGGGTTGTCCGCCACACACACAGCACCCCTCTCTGTACACTGCACCACAGACAGTAGCGTCACATTCTTACTTGGATGACTTTCCGTTGACTTAATTGCAAGTTGCAATAAAGATTGCAATTTGGTCTGTGTGTCGTCTTAGGAGAGACTTTGCCATCATTGACTTTAACTTCAATAATAATGTGAAAAGATTCGCGAAGTTAATGTGTGCGAGATGAGAATTAGAATAGCTAACAATGTCAACATGAGTACGTGTGTGTTCTGAGCCTGCACTCGAACATGTGCCAGCATGTGTCATGATGTGTCAGATGGCGAGCGCGAACCTACCCCAATGTTTGAGATATCGTGTCAGTGCGCACGTGGCGCGGCTCAGTCAGTTTGGGCTGGAAATGCGCATTGTGCGTAACAGTAATAATCAGCGACATTAAATAAAAGGTTTTATCAAGATCCGTGCTGTAGTGCCGCCTACTGTACTACAACTACAATACTACGACTTTCCATAAAAGCAGAACGTCCAAGCCAGATTGTTAAAAACGACTAAATAAAGCTGAGAATTCGAGATTCCCCTAAGTGGGAGCCCTTCCTGGGCTGCCGTAGCGATAAGGAATGCGTCGGAACCTTGCAGCTATTGTGCGCGATGAATGGACCTCAATGGACTCGTTTCAATTAAGGCGTCGAATACAGATTCCATGTAGAATGTACAACAGCAGCATTTGTTATAAAGCAAATACTTGAGTGAGAATAACACTCTGTTGTGTTTCAAAGACTGCACCTTGACACCATTTTACCGTAACTGGTTTATATGTGGCGAAGTTTCTAAACGCTTTGCGGATACAAAGAAACCCCTACTGACTGTACAGAGCTCCAATAAACCAATGGCTTACAAAAACCAATGGCTTGTACACCGATGCAGAAAAGTTTACAATGTGCAGCACACCAAGGCATTCAAATTGACCACAACTATGTACCACATAACATGTACTGTACAATAGATGCAGTGACAGCGACGCGCCGCGTCTCAGTTTGCATCGCGCCCAACGAAGCTAATTACAATGTTTTATCAATACCATCGCAGCTTGTTCGTTTCAATAAACTTCGCAGCCGAGTCGATGTCTTCGGTAACGTGACCAGCCGCAAATTAGGACAATTTATTATAGTAACGATACAGCGCACGAAATCTCTCGGCGAGTCTCCCGAGCTGCCTGCCCGCTGGGCGCTGCGGAGAGCGCACAACCGGTTAGCGCAGCAGGCTTTCCGGCCGGGGGTGGTGCGGGCTCACCTTGCGGACGTGAGCGGGGCGGGATCACTGGGCAGAGCAGGGGCGGGAGCGCGGCGAGCTCATACTCGCGCGGTCGACGACCTGCTGCTGCGCCACGGCACGTAACTGTACAACACACACACTTCACTTCGCGACTCGGAGCGGCGCACGAGTGACGGCGGAGGGAGCGCGGGGCGAACTGAGCGGGCGCGCGCTGGCGGCGCCGCGTGCGGCGGCGGCCTTGACCGCCCCCTGCCGCGCCCCCGCCCCGCGCGGCGCATCCGCACCATGGCGCTCTTCCTAGCCGAACCCGCAGCCCGCAGGCTCGCACGCCACCGTCCCAGACAGAAGCGCCGGAACTCATTACCGTTACTTACCTCAACACTGCTTTAATACCTATTATTGTTACAAGTTAGGTTGTTTTATATATTTCTTTGTGTACCTACCACCAAACCTACTTACCATAAACGTCAACAAACGTAGGTACGTTGTAGAGTACCGCAAGTACCTAACTAACATAGAAATAGTAAGTAAGTATATTTTCAAACAGCCGGAATCGGAAACACATTGAAGCTACCGGCGGCGGTGATTGAGCGGCGCTGGTCTCCAAAGAGAAGCCTGCTAACATGTCCAAGTCTGTAAGTACCGCTTACGTTTCCTGACCGCCGCCTGCCGTTGACCTCGTCAGTTGTTGATCGAGGCTCCTTCGCTATTGAACACTACTTTATTATTTTATTTTTATGCCAACTTCGGCAGCGTAGAACATTCCAGGGTCTGGAACAAACCGAGCCTCCTCTTGACAAGCGAGGAAGGAGGCGAGTAGGTGAGGTGCTACAAGAACACAACGAAAGTACGAACACTACGAAGACATTAAACTTAGACTATCTCTTTGGAACACTGCCACTGGCTCAAAGTCAATCTAAATTATTTACTTCCATTAGACCATGGAGGCACTTTAGATCGTCAATTACATACTTAATTCTTTTCAGATGATAATGTGGTATTTGGCATGTAAAAGATCCTCGGTAATGGAGTCAGACTACCACAGCCGAGACAGCTTGTACTCCTCAAAACTTTTCACATTTGCAGTCGCACCATGTGGAATGCCGAAGCCGAGCCCAACCTGGTTGAGAATAGGCAACGGAGCTGATGTGTTTCAATAAACAGTCAAGTGTGAGACTGTCGCCGCGCCACACAAACGACCGTCTCCTCTAAAAGTAGCAAAATAACAAATGTCACGGTCGATGCATTTGAAAGTATCGACTGCCTGAATTATCAGATCACATTTGGCTGTCTCGACCTAATTAGGCAAAATTATTATTATTTCATAACTATTATTACTTCAATCGCGAAACATAATTCACAAAACAAATAGACCAAATGTGATTAGTACGTCTGGCCAGAGCTTTGGTTGCCGAGCATAATGTCGTAATCGAATGAGCCGGTAATCGCCGAACATCGAATGATCACGGGTGGTATTGAAAAAGCTATGCTTTTCTGGCTTTGACCATTTACAGTCACAAATGAAGCTATTAAGTGAATCTAGTTACAACTTGTCTCATATCGTAAATCTTTATGGAGAAGAACAAGCACGAAACGGATATAAATATTTCAATCTGAGACGAAACTAAAGATCAAACCTTGCCGTGACGGTGAGTCCGTCCGCCGTCACGACAGACGTCAAGAAGATTGCCTTTCCAAACTGAAAAGGCAAATAAATTCTTTAATATCGCCGTCGCTAACCGCGCAAAACACAAAAGAAACCCATGTTACCAACCTTTGAAAACTTAATCACCTACAAATGTATTCATAAATGTGAAACAGACAAACAGTGACACAAAACGACGGACAGTCATAATACAGTCAGATAGATATCGTAGTGTATGTCTGCTGTAAAACCTGTAAAACATTGGTCCGCCGACCTCATTCGGTGCCTGTCCAACACGTGCGGCCGCCGAGCGCCGGGAACATCTACCGCACAATCTAGGACACCGACACAGCGCTGCTGACCCAGCTGTGTTTACACTCACATTAGCACTACGTACTTAACACAAGCGGCAGATGTTGACACTGCGAGTCCGAGACGATAATCCGAGATTACTTGCTCTGCTTACTAGCTAACTGGACTCATATCTTAAACTGAACTATACTTTTATTACAACGTTACGGTTTCTCCGAAACGGTGAGGAGACTCGTCCTGTCTGTACAGCTTGCAGTGGACACACACAACAAGCGGCTTGTTCAGTGTTGGCAGACGATACACTATAACCTGAGATGTGTACGACAACAGAGATAGGTAATATTTATATTTAGTGGGAGTGGGAGTCTGTGTGAGCCGCAGAACGTGAAACACGAAGCTGTGAGTCTGTGAGACAGCGGATGCGGTCGGGCGGAACACATCGCCGCGCCGCCGCGTCCAGACAAACAAGCGTCTATACTGTCTGAAAGGTACGGTATGCCTAACAGTTAGCACGTAGACTAAAATGATTGGATTACATTTCAGCCTGACTCAAACACCGCTACTACGTGCGTTAAGAGTCACTGTGTAATAGTAAAAGTTCTAGCGCACACACACAATAATAAATAATAATAATAAACCCGCAGGGCAGCTTGTGGCGAGCTGTCGGGCAGTAGCGACCCCGTGGACCTGACCTCCTGGGAGACCCTTGTTCTTCATCTCTGGCTTGCCTTAACTGGCCGGCCAGAGTGAGCACTGACGAGGAACAAGGCTCCCACCTCACTCTTGCCTTAATTGGCTGGTTTGAGTGGAGATTCGCAAGAGCAAATTTGCTCGGAGGAAGGAAGTATTCCAGTAAGATGCTGGTAGGGATCTTGACCGTACTTCCGGGATTGTCCTGATAGCCGTGGAATACCTCTCCACTCCTCCAGCACCTCGATATATGTTGCCCCCTTGTCGCTACGTCACTATGTGCCAGCGGTTTTCGGGGGCCCATTTACTGAGTGTGCAAGTCACCCCCTGCCATTATATCCGTGTATACAAACATTGATCAGGCAGGGGCCATAGTTGTTCAATAGTCTTAGGTAACAAATCCACCTCAACAACCCAAAACCATAGTCCAATATTTTCTTTATTCCATGACCTGCAATAGACCACCACCAACCGGGGGTTGACCTTAGGTGCACTTGAGTGGTGCATATAGGGATAATCGCCGGTTGGTGTCCCACTTCATATTATAAAGCCATATTTAAGGGGCCTCTGCGAGTTGGCTTCGGCCCCTCGTACGCCTTCCAAAGGTCCGGGGCCCCAGGGTCCCGAGAAACGTTAAGTTCAAAATAAAAATAATAATAATAATAATTTTATTTCAGGCATCGGAGGCCCATAGTATAAAATACATAAAATAATCTTAAACAAATAAACTAATACATATATTTTTAAAAACAAAAACTTAATACTAATGTACACGAAGTGTCGGCGTCGTGTTTCGCTGACTGGTGTCACGTAGCTGGCCACGAAACCGGCGGAACATAACACCCTTCGGCCAAAACTCTCCTTTGAGGAACTTCTCGAGATGCTGCGTCGGAACACGCACCACGAACGACTTGAAGTTCGTTTTGTGACGCGGCTCCAACATCTCGACCCTCAAAGTCCAGTTGGTCTTCACCCGCATGTACTCCACGATCTCTTCAACTTTCGTGGAATGATGCAGTCTTGACACGTACATCAACGTTGTCGGTACGGCTGGACGCAACAGCGTGTTGGGTCCTGCCAGCGCAGTACCGCACTGGTTCCGACAAGGAGGCTTCTTCTTCTTCCTCTTCTCCACCTTGATGAAACCATCGCTGTCGCCCGTGTCCTTCACTGAGGCCTGCCTTTTCAGAACCTGTTTTGGTTTTGGCAGGCTCCGTTTACCCCCTTTCTCTTTGTCCGCTATTTTAACCTGTGAGTTTAGTGACTCAACAGGCTTTTTAGCGGCGGCTACTATTGCAGCGTAGGCTCGTTTCGGGGTCACTGAACCTACACACGTCGTCGTCTCTACCGGCGTCGAGGCAGGGACGGCCGCGGCACACGTTGCAACGCATGCATTCTCGGCAGCTGGTGACGCATTCGAGCCCGCGGACTCGAAACTGCAGATGGAGGCGTTTTGAGCCCCGCGACGCATGTTCACTTTTGCGGCGTCCATCGGCAAATGCTGCTTAGGCACGAAACGCACTTCTTTCTTTCTTTCCTTTAGTGCCTTCTACCAATTTTTAATAGTTGGGGCGGCACTAGCCCGAGATTGTGGAAGTCGCGAACGTTGGACAAAGTAGGTGAGAGAAGTACCGGGAAAGTTTTTCATCAGTATAAGAAACTGACGAACACCTCCAATCACCCCAGCACGAAAGCAAGAAAAACCCACTCGCACGCTGGCGAACACACGAGTTCAGCGGGTTGCAGAGAACAATCCGCTAAGTCCACATCGTGCGAGTGCATCGCGCTCGTGACAGTAGGAAGTAGCGAGTGCGTGCTCGAGTGGCGGTGAGCGTCTGGGCGACAACCTCGCCCGCGCTTCACTCCGTTCTGTTTGTTCAGCAGTTCAGAACACTACTTTCTACGACGTTAACAATTCGCTAACAGTGCAACAGCTAGCAGTCACTTGTCAAAATACTAGTGATGAAAAACTACTCATTATGTAATATTTCGAGAATCAATTAAGTTACGCACTTTTATTTCGTTTTAAAGGCAATCCTATTCTTTTACTTGAAGACCCCATCCGTCTTTCGCCACCTAGCTAAATAACTCACGGGCAGTTTTCGCAATTTGTTTACAGCTATCACCTGGTAGCGTATTGCCAAACTGCATGCTGACCCAGACACCCATAGTCTGTACTGAACTACGTCGTGCTCATTGAAATCACAAACAAATTGGAGCAATGTACATACGAGATCAGAGCATTCTGAGAAACTTATAAGGATCGTCAATCCGAGAGCGATCGATCAAAATTTTAGGGCGCCCCGACCCGGACAGGTTTTTTTTAAACCACCCAGAAGTAGGAGCCTCGCTTCGCGGGGCTCCGTCGAGTTATCTTTTTTAGACATTAGAGTGAAAAATAATTAATTTTACACGAAAAAAATCTAACTTAACCTCAAAATTGACGTAACATAACCTCAAACTTTGATCATCGATATCTCCGTAACCATGAGGCTCCTAAGGTTGGGAGTGGTATGGGGGATATAGTATTTTAAAGCAAAATGTAATTTGATTCAGACACTCTCTGAATAGGTATACAGTTTGCTCTTCAACTAAAAAGGCAAACTGCGATCGAACTCAGAGCAACCCCGCTCTGGGTCAGCAATTCAGCATACAGTTTGGCAATACGCCACCTGGTAAGCTCATTCCATCTTGTAAGCATGTACGGCTAGCTAGTGTGGGTCGAGCAAGGTTATACTGTATTGCTGACTTATCATTGAAATAAGGTTTATCAGTTAAAATTAATCGCACTTTTAGCTTACCCGGTCATTAAGATTGCATTATATCTTGGTGACACTAGAGAATCTTGGATCACTAGAGGTTCATATGCCAAGCATTTTGTCCTTCCCACCAGGCAGTATAATATGGTTTAATAAAGTGATACGGTGATACCCCGACGTGCAGACTTGATGGAGCATCACGGACTCACGGTCCTAGACCTGCATCGATGTAAGACGGGTGACTTACATCGATGCAGGTCTATAGCTGTTTGTAAGTATGTTGCTCCGCGAGTTGAATGACAAGGCTCACTAGCTTCGCACAAATTAAATACCGATACGTACCAAGTATTTATCGTTCGCTTGTATAAAGAAATTGAAACAGTTTCTGCGGAGTTAGCCGATTTATTGGTAAAGAAATCCAAAAATTCTTGAGTCCTTTCTAGACCTCAAGCTATGTTCAATGTATTTTCAGTGTTCCGAACTTTTTTCTAACATAATACTTTGTTATTTATAACTGGTTGTATAAGGCACAAGGCCATGCGGCTAAAACAGTAATTTCGTACTTTTCCTTCCTTAGTTCGTTAATTTTTTAGTCGCTCACTCACAAAATAAACATTTTTCACTAAAAAAATGTTCATGTGCTTACAATAATATTATTGATTTCGATTGCACTACTCAATAGTAGACATTTTACAATTAATTTAAATCATTATCACAACTCAGAGCACATCTATCTATTAGGTCTTTCTTTATCCATGAATTTACCGTTTTGTATGAAAACATTTAAACGAACTTTTCATGTATTTGTTATTAGTATAATCGAAGTAAATCACCTGCAATCGATGCATTGCTAACGTAGTGGCAGTTTATTGATGCCCTTGTTAATGAAAATCAGCTGGACAAGAGGCAACAAATCCTATAAAGGCATTTTGTACTGCCTCTCGTATATTTTTTTTTTTCCCACCAAGAAGTTATCCAAATTCTGGAAAAAGTAGTAGTCTGTAGGCGCAAGGATGACGGTAAGCTGCCAACCCCAGTTCTTACAACTTGGAGACCGTCTGCTGTACAGTGTGCAGTATGAGGTCGCGCGTTGTCGTGCAGGAGCAGCGGAGAACAGCGATTGACGAGCGAGATGTGCCAGTTTCTCCATAATTGTGTTCAGGTCATTACAGTACACGTCAGTAAAAAAATTGAAATGCGATGAAAATGTAACACTAATCAATAAACAAATGACTACTTTTATAAAAAGAATGCCATGTTTATAAAATAAAATTAATTTGAAATTAGATTTCTTAGCCAAACAAAAAATATTGTGATTTGAAATGGCCAGTACTGCAGAACGGCAATTTCATAGGTAGACCTATTATTTAATTTATCAGTTGATATCAATCTAAATTGTATAAATTGCACTTTTTCATTAAAACATTTTAAATCTAAAATTAACCGTTAAGCCGCTATGGTCAAAGGGTCAAATACTAGTAGCATCAGCAGTCCTTGCAGAATCTCTATAGGTATAGTTAGTTTGATACAAACATTAGATAAATGATGCAAAAAGAAAAGGCTTAAACTTTTGCGTCGATATTTGTAACGCTTTTTGCAACTTGAAATTAATATGATAAATGTCATGATGGGCTAGTGGTTAAGGCACCCGCCTCTCATGCAAGAAGTTGTGGGTTCAAATCCTAGCAAGTATCAATGTGACTTTTTCACTGTATTGAAAGAGTGACATTGATACTTGCTACGTATTTTCTAAAGCTTTTCGTAGACATCACAGACATCGGTGAAGAAAAACATCGTGAGGAAACCTGAACTTGTATTAAATACAAGTCCGAAATCGTCAATCCACCTTGACCAAGCGTGGTGATCAATGCTCGTGCCTTCTCTATATGAGAAGAGGTCTTTGCCCTGCAGTGGGACAGTCTGCAGTGGTCAGGCTGGTATTATCATTATATAACCCTGAAAACTGATAACTTCTCAATTACTTGTTATCATAGTATTTAAAGAATGAGGGAAAAGGATTTACCTTGATTTTATTTGAAAATCAAAAGCTGTTTGGTAGGGGATGGAATCGTCCGTGCGGCCTGAGTGACCTGCTGGTTTTGGAGTAGTCCAATTAAAGCTGTTCTTGTGAGCCCACGACTCGACTGGCTACCACCTTGACGGTAGCCCCGCATTGCGATTTAACGAGCCACGTGCTTGGTTTGTGTGGCGTCAACGCCTCCAGCCTCTTGGGTAGTTTGGGCTCTTCACCAGGCTCCAGATTTAATATTCTCACATTGTGACTTTATAACTTTTGTACATGCTAGGCAACAAGATATAAAAAAATTTCTACATTATAGATTACCAAACAATACGGTATATTTAAAAAACCGTTTAAAACTTTTAGGCGATTAAATAATCAAATATGTGGGTGAAACCACGCCGGGACAGGTAGTTTAAAATATACACTACGAGTAATAACAATACTTATTATTTTTAACCCTGTCAGGTTACTGTTCTAAAATTGGATTTTGTTTTGAATTAGTTAGTTAATCGAGTTGGCAGACAATGACATGACAGGTTGCTATGGCCGTCACACACAAAATCATGGTATTAATGAGCGCATATTAGCTGGACGCGTGGCACCACATATATATGGTGGGTCGGTACCAGGGCGACATACGAGGCAGGGGCAGACGATAACTGTACTCATATCCGCGGTTACCTATGTCCTGAACTCCTGACGCGATATGCGATCATAACGGCAATATTAATTACGTGTTATCAACAACTGCCTATGCCTGCCACTAATAATTTCACACACCACAATGTTTAATAAGTACAATTTTAGTTAATACTAGCTTTTGCCCGCGGCTTCGCTCGCGTAGAATTTGGTCTGCCACATTAATTTACGTGGCCTTTTTTTTATCACTTATATTTTTGTTATGTAACTTCACATCGTACATCCCAGATTTCTAACTTCAAAATTAGTTTCCATACAATCTTTGAACTCCTATACCTAATATTTAGAGGGAATCTCTTGAGGGTGGAATTATCTGAATTCCTTTCTAAGTGCTCATTATTTTAAATTTTAAGCTATAATAGAACTCTGCAAATTTCAAAATGCTAAGACCAGTGGTTTCTTCATCAATCTTTACCTGTATGGTGTGCTTATAAAAAGTAGCCCTATGTTCTTCCCCGGGCTTGAGATTATCCTATCCAGCACAAACGGATTACTAAACACTGACTTATAAACAGGTCGGACCAATGTTACTTGCATCTAATCACTACACAGTATAATACAAAGTAGCTTTCTTTGTCCCTATGTAAGCTTAAATTTTTAAAACTACGGAACGGATTTTGATTCGGTTTTGTTAATAGATTTTGTAATAAGTAAAGAATTATTAATGTATGTAATTGGAATAGGTGAACATCTGTGTTAAATTATCTGTGTTTTTACTGCAATATACTCCCGTATACTATGTTATTTATTTTTTTATTCAGCGTAAATATGTACCTAGATTTTGGAATTTAGATACATGTGAGCATGGGAAAAACAGGGCGTGCCTAAATGTATCCCCGCTACCTTCAAAGTTTACCTTTGCGATTTATTAATAGTCATAGAAAATGCAACTTTAAGTGGGAACTGTAAACATTTGAAATTAAAGGGTAAGTTATTGGGTATTATTTGGGATGCGTGAAATAGGAACATTTTCACCCTTAGCTTCTCTAGTTACAATTGGTGCCTATAGTTCAATGACTCGCAATCTAGTGTCATTACATAGTCTCGGGGTACAAAACGGGTATACCGACTTTTAATCCTTCGAACACACGTGATTTGAGACACAATAGAAAGACAATAGCAGCCCGAAAGCCGGCTGTCGGTTGATCGTTGAAAGGGTAATTTGAGCTTATGTGATGGCACCCCGGATAGCTCCAAAGAGTTAAGAAACTCCCCGGGGTAGCTCGTACAGTCTTTAGATGACATGACTGTGTCGATGGATGGAGTTGGGTTGTTGCATCGCTGGTTACTTGGCCCAAGATAATTTTATTGATTTTCGCAACTGTCTCATTTCTTGGTGCTAGTATAGTTCTTTGTTCTTTCACATAGCCAACTTTCATCGTGGATGTTCTGTTGCTTAAGCGCTCCGTTCAAGTCAATCATATCGTGATAACTTTTAAACTATTCTGCCAAATTACTTAGTGTGAATGACAAAGTTTATCTTCATTATATACTTAATGTGAGAAATGTATTCATTTTGATAAGAGTTTGATAATTATATACTAATATGTGCAATGTAAAATAGTACCAAATAATATTAAATTTATGGTTCACAATTTTGGTCGTACTGGCTTGCACATAAGAGGTAGATATATGCTATCGCGGACTTTTATTTAGATCTATTTAAGACAAACAATCCTGCGGTACATCATTTTTATGCAACTCCATTGGTTTAGGCAGCGCACGCCAAGATAGCTCTCAGATGAAAGATTTTTTTCCGACTTAATTGACACTTATCGTTTCATTATGATCAAAATTACATAAAATCATTATAAATTGTAGCCTATGTGTTACTCAGATAAATAACCTAAATTACTGTAAAGTTTCATCCAAATCCGTCCAGTAGTTTTTTCGTGAAAGAGTAACAAACATACATACACACACACATACATCCATCCTCACAAACTTTCGCATTTATAATATTAGTAGGACTTACCTTATATAGCCACGGTAATTAAATTTTAATGAGATGAGGTTTAATTTACGATTTTAATTATACAAACTTATAGGTTTTAACGTAGTTTTATAACTAAACACTTCTTAGCTTGTCTAGAACAGTCGATGGCTTACCCGAAACACACAATAATATGAATTAGCAAAAGATAAATTATTACTTAAGCAGAGCTGTCGGAGGCGCGGGGTGCGGAGACCTAAATATTTACATTATTTTTAAAACTGTCGCGTGTGAAAAGTCGCTCCTCGACTTACGACGACGCAGCCAGACGCAGCCTATTATTACAATACTGCAACGAGTTTGTTTGTATACACGACAAATATAATTATCATTATGTTAAAATAAAAATTGTGTACTGTGTACGGCTATAAAGCTGTAGCTGTAGCTTCACACTGTTCAGTGTGCTGCTGAGACAAGGGCAACTGTGCTGTCGTTTGTCATTCTATTTGTCTCGAGTGTACTACGTACTAGGTTTATTTTGATTGCTTACCCGTAGATTAAGCTTTTATCAATAATAATTTAAAACTGTGTAGTCTTAATTAGTAGATATTTAATAATATTTCTTTTTTTTGTGTAAGTACTGATGGCAACACTTTAGCTCTGCGCTAGTCCTTCATCTAGTTGATTCCATAATTACACTAATAGGTAAACTGTAAAACTTTTGAAGCGGTCTGAATCGCTCCTACAAAAATGAATGAATGAATGTGGGCGAAAATCTTTAAAGGGCATCTCCTTTTACACCAGTGTATGGTTTTATAACAAGCCACAAAAATTGAAAGGAATATACCTACCTAGCCCAATTCGCGGAAGAAGTACGCTCTAGAGTCACAGGTTACTCCTAGAGTCTAGAGTCTAGGGCAAACTAGAAGAAAGCTTTAAAACGGCTCCCTTGCGTCATGCGTGTCGTGGTCGCCGAGTAAGTACCAAGCGCGCAGGAGTGCCGCGAAGGTCGCCGCATCTCGTCCGCTCTATATTTAGCCCGTGCACAAGATCGGCCAATGAAGTCGCAGCTTCCGATGCAGTGACTAGGGAGCCGAGCGCTGCGTGCAATCTCGCCCATTAACCCACTTATTACTGAATACACATTTTTTGTCAAATAGCGATGAAATTCACATATTTGTATCCTTACATGATCAGAAGATGAGGAAAAATACAAAAAAAAAATCACAACATATTGGAAAACCAGGAAAATGGTGTCCTTTTAAAAGGACAGTAGTAATAAACACTACTTGTTCATGTTGTTTACAGAGAACTTCAAATCGAATATTTAATACTATTATTACACATGAACATAATCGCAAAAAACAGAGGTATGTTGTATGATAAATTACAAAACATTCCTTTGGAGGTATTTAAATTTACATAATTTTTCGCGAAAATTTTGCATTTTTATGACAAATTTTCTCGATATTTTATAAGATGCGTGTCTTGTCCAATGCCATCTTATTTTCTGATTTATAATCTGCAGTAGATGTCAAGAAGAGAAATTGCAACAGTTCTTAGAAATTGCAAACAATCTGAATCTCTGCTTATGTGTTGCCTTATCTAGTGAGTGATAGATCTTTATGCTATACCATTTTAACCCTATATGGACGTTTCATGTACCTAAACCAATAGGTATATTTATCTGCCGTTCCCTCAACCCCTATATTTTCATTGTATATCTATCTCCCTATAATTTCTTGTCAACTTGTATGCACCTTTTGTTAAGTTGTGAAATTCGTTCGGCTGGAGCTGCTAATATCTTTTTTAGGAACATCGACTAGGCTTATTTCAAATTCACTAGCTCTATCGTCTGACAAATGCAGATAATAATCTTGAGCTGAAAATACTTAGTTTAGTTGGGTACCATGTAAATTTTGGATCTAAGCCTGATTTTCATCTCAATAAACTCCATAGATGAAGTCAGCATTACGACTTTCAGGTAGGAAAATTGTAATGCTCTCAGGATTAGGAGCTTCTTCATCATATTCCAACTCTTCAATAATTATATAAAAAATATTTTTTCATTCTTTTCCAAAAACTTTCCTAATAAAAAAAAAACATTCGCGTATAGAGAGCAGTAGTAGATATTACTATTGGGCTTTATAAAGGACACCAAAAAAATTCGCTCGTTAAGTACCTAATTAAAATCAATACTTGGAATTTATATTTCCTTCAATTTACAAAATAGAGATATTAATGTTTGATAATTCATCGGCAAAAAATATATAATTTTAATAATAATAAAAAAACTACCCTCATTACGCTCGTGATAAAATTTTAGAAAAATAAACGTATTAAAACTTATTAGTAATAATAAGTAAGTTCACTGTTGTTGCATGTATTATACTGCTAAACAATGCAGCTTTCAGATATCACTACCAAAGTTTGTTTATTTTACTCGCATTAATCACAATATTTTTGTTTATGTGCCGTCCTTTTAAAAGGACGCTAGTAACAAGTGGGTTATCTACTTCGGTCTTCGGTTTATTCTTATTTATTCTTGGATGAAGATCATCCGCGAGAGAGATGCCGCTCCACCCTGTCACACCCGAGCGCCATGCAGGTCTGTGGCCCTGTGAGTGTCGCGTCAGCGTCACATAACGGACCTAGAGATAAGTCTTCAGTCAGATTTCCATTGACTTCTGCAATATGGTGTAAATTCCAAATCACAATAGAACAAAGAAGCGAGATGATGCACATACATGTTCGTACTAAGTAGTCACAATCGTCGATGGTCGCGGCGACATCCAGCGCGCGCTGCATCCCAACGAGCCGGCGCGAGCACTGACGAATACGTGATGAGCAGCAGTCCAGCACGACCGCTGTTAGCATTCGAGCAATCAGCGGGGCGGACGATGTTATATTATATTTATTAATCTGTGGTAGCAGTTAATAAGTGACGCAGCCGCATTGACTTGTAAATGACTCGTGCGTGAGTCCCTTCCGGCGGCGCCTTGTTGGTATGGGGGCAGGGCGCAGGGACGTGGCAGGAGCTATTTTGACGGAAGCAACAGATTGTTTTTGGTTCTTAATTATAGATAGTGCATACGTAAGTACTTTAGGACGTGCTAAGCTATTCGCGGAAGTCAAAATTACTGAGGTTCGTCGTACCGACCAGTACGATCGCCCCCACGCACGGATCCCTGTCTAATATCTCCCACATCGTTGAATTGTGACAACAAGGAACAACACAAACACTTGGCCGGTTTTTTACTGTTGTTTGTGGTTTTCGCAATAACAACAAGAAAACAGCGTGACGTCACGGTGTCGTACGTCCCCCCCCACCGCCGCCGCACGCCTACTCCACACCGCGCGGCGCCACGCCAAGCGCCGCTTTTTGTAAACATAATAAATAAACGATGTCGTTGACTTTTTAGCCGTCACAATAATAGACAAGTAGTATTGTTAACGCTTCTTTAATGTAACAACATCGCACACCGTTTGGTCAGACGCGAGTCACGCCACATGCGTGACGCGCCACATGCTGCGCGTCACGCCACGCTTGAGCCACGCCACGCGCTCAGCACCGGTGAGCCGCAACGCCCGCGTGCTAAATTTTGGGACACAGGCTTTTCTAAAAAAATATTTTGACGTGACAACGTCTTAAATTAGGTTGCGGCTGGGAGTCACTTATGAAAAAGTGTAACGCTCGGTAACGTTACGATGAGTCACCGAACGAGAGAGAGGCCCGCCGAATGCCTTGCGTCTCTCTCCCACTCAACTATGATCGGTAAAAGACGTTGTCACGTAAAATCTTCGCCCGTAAAACCGACTTTACAGGCAACCATTTTTTAGATTTAAAACCTCTTACGTATGTATATGATAGCAAATCTGTTCCTTATTTTGATAATTTAGTTATCTGGTAGATATTAGGTTCAGATTGAAAATAATGTCAAGATATTGTGATTGATAATAGTATTATGTGTGATAGTGAGTGATGGTGTGATAACTTGTAATACCATTACTCGCTGAGCCGCACTGAGCCGCTACTAACAGAGCGCCTATGAGCGCGCCACATCGACAGACATTAGATGTGAGCAAACAGCCTGCGGGACAGCGGAACTGTTTATTAAGATACAGGCAACGTCTCCACAGTGTTGGAGGTTGTCTCCTGAGCTGCGTGCACAGAGATAGCAGTAGCTATGTTGTATACTTGTATGTTCCTCGTATGCGCAGCGCCAAGTATGTGAGTGTGTGCGCGCGGCAAGCTCATCCATCACACTACTCGCGGTAATGTCGGCCTTCCGCGGCTTGTACACCATTACCCACGTGAAGGACGCCGGGTACTTATTGCCATTACACATTATGTCATTAAATTACTACTTTATATAAACATTTTTTGTGGCTGTTTACCGGCTGGTAGAGCCGAGTGTTACGGGGTGATGCAAATAGCAAACACACGCTAAGATTTGTCAATGTGTGAAAATAAACTGGTCCCGCGTGACTCAAGCGCCAGATTGGCAACCGCGGACCGCGGTAGTCCCTTCTTCGTTTTAATCCAAAAGTAATCAAATCAAATCATTATCCGTAGTATTTACCAAAATAAATGATTATGCAAGTAACGATAACATCATTATCAATTTAAGATAAGTACTTATTACATGGAGAAGATAACGTAGATACTTATATCAGAGTTCGTCACCGCACTGGACACTGGCGAACAGTGCAGCGCGAGCACACGGTACTGCACTGACGTTTTAATTGACATAAAAGTAAAAGAAATGCCGACGAGTTCGTAAATGAGTGGTAAGTGCGCGTGCTGGTGGTGGCGAGCCGCGGTCCAACATGGCCGCCCGCCGGGAACATTGCTCATCAATTAGAGCTAATCCGCGAATGTGAGGCCACTGACCCCGAGCTCACACGTCATCCAGCACGTCATCGTTGTTCAGCTGACACGTTGTGACTACGAGAGAGAGAGATCATGTGGTTTTATACTTGCAGAAAGAGATGATCACCATCGCACTGGGCTTCATCTCGGTGTTGGTTATTATGAGGCATGAGCACTAAACTTTAGTAGTACGATATCCACACAGTTGTACAGCACCCAGTGTTTACGAGGACTACTACACTCGCTACGTACGGATGGGATCTGTTCGGCTTATCCAACAGTGGCATCTCATAAGTTTAGTGTGTAGTCCCTGGCCTGGCCCCCGGGCACGCAGACGCAGGCACGCCGCGTTGCGCCAGCGCTGTGCTCGCAGCCGCCGAGGCGCGACCTTCCGCATCATCACGCGCTGTGATTGCGCCAATTAATGACGCCAGCAATTATCACTTACGACACGGTCCCTGTGAGCCAACCTCTCGATAGGCCTCTGTTACAATAGAGGCCGCTTGATAACTCCCTAAGCTTTTTCCTGCTTTTTGACATGAAGCGAGCAGCCGCGCCCGCCGCAATATTCGAACACAATAGTATCGCAATTCACTAATCTTGCTGATTTTCTTGCTTATTAGCACCTTAACCTACCACCATATAACTTGCTCCAAGGGCAAATATTATCACAGCTAAACCCTAGAGAAGCCAAAGCTATTTATTGTACCTGTAATTAAATGATAACAATATTAAAAACATGTTTTTCAAACATCAAAAATAGCACTCAGCGTTACTTTAACGCTGAGCAATACAGTATTTATCTACTGAAACATTCTGGTTGTCCTTATTACTAGAGATTTGTTGTTATAAAGAAAAACTCAAAGTTTATTTGTTTAAATTTGTTTGTATTAGTTGAGACGAGTTGAGATGGCGTGGCAGTGGCACAATCAAAAGCCTCAATGCTTGCGGCCGGGCATCTCCGCGGCGTCGTTGACCCACTGTCCGAGAAATAATAATTGAATGAGTCGAGCACCCACTGAGTACATGAGAGTGCATCGGCTGGCGGCTGGCCAGGCTGAAACACTCGATTATTAGCTCACTCAGTTTTGAAGCCGTTACTAAATAACCGCGTTATCACACAGTGTAACCGTCGACTGTATAGTCAAGTGTCCCACTGGTTTAGTTGCGAGAGCTCCTGCTAAGTACGGGAGCTCATGTTCGGCTGGCCCAGTATTTAGGTACTTTGTGGTGCGGCTTAGTACTGGTGGCCTCACTTGTGTTCACTATTACGAATTTTCAGAAAAACATGATAAAACCTCGATTATTATAATTATGTATAACTTTGTGTATGCATGATTACCAGCTATTTCCGTTCGCAAAGGCAAGAAGGTAACAAATCGTCTCAAACTATGCCCAAAGTGAGTCCCAGAAGGTGCCGTGACGGCGCCTTATCAGCAGTTACTGTGAGGTTGCCCGACACCACGAGATTGATTGACGAGCGCGCCGCCGCCGCCTGCAACCTCACTACAGAAGACTAACGCAGTCGACACCACGAGATTGATCGACGAGCGCGCCGCCGCCGCCTGCAACCTCACTACAGAAGACTAACGCAGTCGACACCACGAGATTGTTCGACGAGCGCGCCGCCGCCGCCTGCAACCTCACTACAGAAGACTAACGCAGTCGACACCACGAGATTGTTCGACGAGCGCGCCGCCGCCGCCTGCAACCTCACTACAGAAGACTAACGCAGTCGACACCACGAGATTGATCGACGAGCGCGCCGCCGGCAACCTCACTACAGAAGACTGACGCAGTCGACACCACGAGATTGATCGACGAGCGCGCCGCCGCCGGCCGCCTGCAACCTCACTACAGAAGACTAACGCAGTCGACACCACGAGATTGTTCGACGAGCGCGCCGCCGCCGCCTGCAACCTCACTACAGAAGACTAACGCAGTCGACACCACGAGATTGATCGACGAGCGCGCCGCCGGCAACCTCACTACAGAAGACTGACGCAGTCGACACCACGAGATTGATCGACGAGCGCGCCGCCGCCGGCCGCCTGCAACCTCACTACAGAAGACTAACGCAGTCGACACCACGAGATTGATCGACGAGCGCGCCGCCGCCGCCTGCAACCTCACTACAGAAGACTAACGCAGTCGACACCACGAGATTGATCGACGAGCGCGCCGCCGCCGCCTGCAACCTCACTACAGAAGACTAACGCAGTCGACACCACGAGATTGATCGACGAGCGCGCCGCCGCCGCCTGCAACCTCACTACAGAAGACTAACGCAGTCGACACCACGAGATTGATCGACGAGCGCGCCGCCGCCGCCTGCAACCTCACTACAGAAGACTAACGCAGTCGACACCACGAGATTGATCGACGAGCGCGCCGCCGCCGCCTGCAACCTCACTACAGAAGACTAACGCAGTCGACACCACGAGATTGATCGACGAGCGCGCCGCCGCCGCCTGCAACCTCACTACAGAAGACTAACGCAGTCGACACCACGAGATTGTTCGACGAGCGCGCCGCCGGCAACCTCACTACAGAAGACTGACGCAGTCGACACCACGAGATTGATCGCCGAGCGCGCCGCCGTCAACCTCACTACAGAAGACTGACGCAGTCGACACCACGAGATTGATCGCCGAGCGCGCCGCCGGCAACCTCACTACAGAAGACTGACGCAGTCGACACCACGAGATTGATCGCCGAGCGCGCCGCCGGCAACCTCACTACAGGAGACTGACGCAGTCGACACCACGAGATTGATCGCCGAGTGCGCCGCCGGCAACCTCACTACAGAAGACTGACGCAGTCGACACCACGAGATTGATCGCCGAGTGCGCCGCCGGCAACCTCACTACAGAAGACTGACGCAGTCGACACCACGAGATTGATCGCCGAGCGCGCCGCCGGCAACCTCACTACAGAAGACTGACGCAGTCGACACCACGAGATTGATCGCCGAGTGCGCCGCCGGCAACCTCACTACAGAAGACTGACGCAGTCGACACCACGAGATTGATCGCCGAGCGCGCCGCCGGCAACCTCACTACAGAAGACTGACGCAGTCGACACCACGAGATTGATCGCCGAGTGCGCCGCCGGCAACCTCACTACAGAAGACTGACGCAGTCGACACCACGAGATTGATCGCCGAGCGCGCCGCCGGCAACCTCACTACAGAAGACTGACGCAGTCGACACCACGAGATTGATCGCCGAGTGCGCCGCCGCCGCCGGCAACCTCACTACAGAAGACTGACGCAGTCGACACCACGAGATTGATCGACGAGCGCGCCGCCGCCGCCTGCAACCTCACTACAGAAGACTAACGCAGTCGACACCACGAGATTGATCGACGAGCGCGCCGCCGCCGCCTGCAACCTCACTACAGAAGACTGACGCAGTCGACACCACGAGATTGATCGACGAGCGCGCCGCCGCCGCCTGCAACCTCACTACAGAAGACTGACGCAGTCGACACCACGAGATTGATCGACGAGCGCGCCGCCGCCGCCTGCAACCTCACTACAGAAGACTAACGCAGTCGACACCACGAGATTGATCGACGAGCGCGCCGCCGCCGCCTGCAACCTCACTACAGAAGACTGACGCAGTCGACACCACGAGATTGATCGACGAGCGCGCCGCCGCCGCCTGCAACCTCACTACAGAAGACTAACGCAGTCGACACCACGAGATTGATCGACGAGCGCGCCGCCGCCGCCTGCAACCTCACTACAGAAGACTAACGCAGTCGACACCACGAGATTGATCGACGAGCGCGCCGCCGCCGCCTGCAACCTCACTACAGAAGACTGACGCAGTCGACACCACGAGATTGATCGACGAGCGCGCCGCCGCCGCCTGCAACCTCACTACAGAAGACTAACGCAGTCGACACCACGAGATTGATCGACGAGCGCGCCGCCGCCGCCTGCAACCTCACTACAGAAGACTAACGCAGTCGACACCACGAGATTGATCGACGAGCGCGCCGCCGCCGCCTGCAACCTCACTACAGAAGACTAACGCAGTCGACACCACGAGATTGATCGACGAGCGCGCCGCCGCCGCCTGCAACCTCACTACAGAAGACTAACGCAGTCGACACCACGAGATTGATCGACGAGCGCGCCGCCGCCGCCTGCAACCTCACTACAGAAGACTGACGCAGTCGACACCACGAGATTGATCGACGAGCGCGCCGCCGCCGCCTGCAACCTCACTACAGAAGACTAACGCAGTCGACACCACGAGATTGATCGACGAGCGCGCCGCCGCCGCCTGCAACCTCACTACAGAAGACTAACGCAGTCGACACCACGAGATTGATCGACGAGCGCGCCGCCGCCGCCTGCAACCTCACTACAGAAGACTGACGCAGTCGACACCACGAGATTGATCGACGAGCGCGCCGCCGCCGCCTGCAACCTCACTACAGAAGACTAACGCAGTCGACACCACGAGATTGATCGACGAGCGCGCCGCCGCCGCCTGCAACCTCACTACAGAAGACTGACGCAGTCGACACCACGAGATTGATCGACGAGCGCGCCGCCGCCGCCTGCAACCTCACTACAGAAGACTAACGCAGTCGACACCACGAGATTGATCGACGAGCGCGCCGCCGCCGCCTGCAACCTCACTACAGAAGACTAACGCAGTCGACACCACGAGATTGATCGACGAGCGCGCCGCCGCCGCCTGCAACCTCACTACAGAAGACTGACGCAGTCGACACCACGAGATTGATCGACGAGCGCGCCGCCGCCGCCGGCAATCTCACTTCAGAAGACTAACGCAGTCGGTGTAACTGCTCCGGAACGAACTTTCGGGAACGGACTGACGATGACGTACAAATCTTACGGAAAAACAAGATGTTAACCTAGAATGTTACAGCACCCATTAATGTCCCAGCAACAGTCAATAGTGATGACGACAACATTAAAAAAGTGGCATTCTGTTTAGTCCGTCTGATAGATCGGCCAAAAATACGGGACACGTATTTTTTGCTTAATCAAATTTATAAAAAAAATACAAAGATAAAAAAAACAACGTTCCGGAGTGGAGGCTTTTGACGTCACCGTCCTGCAAAAATTGTATCAGATCGTGACGTCATGCGCAACTTCAACGCTCTGTATCGTCGTCATTCTTCGTTTACGAGAAAAATTTTTGATAATCTATCTGACGCACGCGCGCTAAATCCCGTAAAACAGTAAAATATTAATCTATCTGACGGACTAATTACTTACTTTTTTTGTCGTCTCGCCTATTGTAAAATTATAAGTACAATACTAGCTTATGCCCGCAACTTTGTCTGCGTGGAATAATAGTTCCCGTTCCTTGGGGATTTCCGGGATGAAAACTATCCTATCCGTCCGTTCTCGGGTCCCAGACTATATCTGTACCAAATTTCATTCAAATCGGTTCAGTGGTTTAGGCGTGAAGAAGAGACAGACAGACAGACTTATAATAATAGTATAGATTAGTTACATGAACTTAAAATTAGATTTAGAGTGTACATTTTGTGTTAGTCTGCGTGCGCAGTGCGCACCGAGCGGCGACGTGCATGACTCGCGCACTCATTAACCGATATCCGTATCAACGTCCAAATATTTGTGCACAAGCTAATGTTCTACTGGCTCCTTATAGTATACTTAATCCCAGCGTGCCCTATAGCCAAATCAATTTATATTGCATTCTTCTCAATTGAGAAGACGAATTGAGGGCGTAGAGAAATCTATTCACCCAGATGATAACTAAGAGCAATTTTTTTAAACACGCCTTCACCTGCAAGTGCAGCTAACAATGTGAGATATTAATCTTTGAAATGTCGATGTCGTACCGATTTGAAACCTTATATTTAGTACTGATAACTACACAGTAAAGTGCGGTAACGTCGAACTAATGTGCTTTATTTACTGTGCGTCTAGGTAACTCCACAAAATGTATGGAACATAATATTATTGCGAGCGCTTATTCGTTTTATTTCCGTTGTTCATAATAATGAGTGCAATCACCTTTTATCAGATTTCGAGTGATCGTTGAGTAAGATTTATTAACGCTAAAGCTTGCCACTTGAACGTTCAAGAGTAACGTACTCCAACTAACTATAATGGATCCACCATTATTGTTAGTTGGAGTTTTAAATACTTACATATCTAATGAGTATGGATTAGGTCACGTATAATTAATAAAACAAATATGAAAGTAACTCTGATTGTCTGTTACACTTTTACGGTTAAACCGATTTTAAGGAGATTTAGAGAAACAGTAAGTTTCAACCCTAAGAATACGCGTTACAAAATGAGCGGACGGCCGAGGCAAAGTATCACAGTGAACATAATGCGTTACGAAATGATGATGTGCGAAGTGGCTCAGGACAATGTGCTCGTCGAGAGAAAGGTGAACATATTATTATCGCTACGAATGCTACGATAGTTATGCATGCGGCACAGCGGGCATCGGTGACACCGCGCCTGCCGCCTATTGCGCACCGTGCACTCGCCAAGCACTGCGCGCGCAGCTCCGCGGACAATGCACAAAACTCCGACTAGTCCCTTGATCTTTAAGGGTAATAATAAAAGCTCCGACAAAAAAAGAAGAATTGTACTTACTCAAAATATTAAATTTACTGCCTAAAATACTAACTTTCCGACTACTTTTTTCCGAATTAAAATGACGAAACGACCGAATGAGATACTGAAATCTTCGAAAAATAAATATGAACGTTTATTGCTATAATACTTTTCTACCAGCATAAATTACGTTCAACTGAAAACTGTTTTTGACCATGCTTTTGTATTTTTTACCTTTACTCTTTTTCTATACATGATTGAGGGTGGACTGGGTCGGCGGACTTCTGGGTGGCTTATAAAAAAATAACCACGAAGGGAATGGCGGGGAGGCGCCATCCCTTTCTAACCTAACCTATCCGAGTCGGGGTGCCCTAAAGTCTAGATTGCAACTAGTTTTCATCATTATTGAGAGTTAAAAAATAAATTTGATAACCAACAATAGAAATTAAAACAGTTCATGCAAGTTGTAAAAATATGATTATTTTGACGTAACCTCTGTTGTCGGTAACTTAGTAATTTTGTCGGAGATTTAGAATCTTTTGTCGGTAATTCAATATAACGCTGGTTAATTAGAATAATAGTCGCCCACAGATCGCTGGAGATTAATTTGTTTGTGGGAACCATTATTATTTCCCGATCTTTAATACACAGATTCACTTATTTTTTTGCCACTTCAGTAACTAAGGCAGAGGCTTTGGCTAAATGTTATGCAGAGTCAGGAAACAAAGAGGTTCAAACAGCTCTCATTGTGCATCCTATGCATTATTCATTACAAATTTTGCTAATAAGCAACAAGTCCAACGTGTCAGTGTCAGTGGCGTGTGCGTGTTTGTGTGTGCTGTGTAGCGCACACGCACACACCCGCAGGCTGGAGCTAGAACTGCTTAGCTAACGAACACTCCACCTAATCTAAGTCAACACGCGGAACTGGTTCCTCCTGTGTGCCAGCGCGGGGACGGGGGGCGGGGGGGAGCAGTCCGCCCGATAACTGTATAGTCCGGTACGGTCAGCCGCGTCGGGCGACACTTGACCTACCAGAACTTGCTGCTGTTGGCGCGGCACTGGGCGGCTGACTGTACGTGAAGCACTCGTGGAGATCACTGTATGGGGGCCTATCGCCCTGTTCTCTGCAAGGCCATGCAGGAGTGAGCGAGTGTCGATAGCTGTAATGTGACAGTTGTGTCGCTCGCCTACTATTAGTATATATATGTATATCCTAGTTCATAGTTTGCCTAGCGCACACGTCGCGAAATCGTCACGTGTCACGCGCACGTCACACATTACTACTGCTCCCGACTCTGCTCTCAGTAACACATAATTATTTATTACTAAGTAAGTATAGTCTTTGCAGTAAGTGCAGCGTGTGCAAGCAGACCACTCATTACTGCAAATAAGCGGCGCGGTCGTCGCCCCGGCATGCGGCAGCCAGCTGCGCGTTCATTATTATTTATGAATGTCCTGTTGTAGCTCCGCCGAGCTCAATATTATTGTGCGCACTTCCGCGCACTTCCAGGCGGCCCCCTCTCTCTACAATAATATGAATAAATTACGATTCAATACATACTTACTTAGTGGAATGTTTGGTGACACGACGTTTACCAAGTTTCATCAACTCACAGCGGTCGGCAACCTTTTAGCTGCCAAAGGCCACTCGTATAACAAGTTGTTAATAGGAATCTAGTGATCTATCTGACTGATGATAATAATATTACTAAACACATGTTATTTTCATTTTATTAATCATAAACGCCTAAGAAGAATTAATGATAAAAAGGGAAAATTAACAAGTTCCAGACAAGGAGAATAGAAGGGTCGCGCGCTGCACGTTGTCGCTGAACTTAGACACGCGCAATTATTTTAGTATGTATGTTGCACATAGGATAGGTACCTACAGAACTATTATGTTTTCAGCAGCGACTCGACCGGGCTTGTAATCATTGTCAACATGTAAATGAAAGCTGCAATCAAGTTAGATTCTGGCCAATATGTCGCCGACAGGGCGTCATATTACGTCCGCACGAATACGTGCCGGAGTTTACTAAATGCCGCGACTTCGTCCGCGGCATCGCGGATGCGTACAAAGTCGAAGACAGATGCAAAACCCGTCTTATAAATTGTGATTCTAAAATTTCAATGAAATCGATAATTGGTTTAGCCTTTAAACCGCATCAGCCAGACAAACTGACAGAGTTGACTCACATTTGCATTAGTTTATTTATGTTTGAAACGATTTGAGGTGTAAAATTTCAGGAAATTATTATGTTTCCTTCATGAACGTGGAATAAAAGTACGAAAAGTACAGCGAGTGCAGAACATTATTTATAGCAAACACTTGAGTGTGCAGTGATTATATATGCGCCAGATGGTCACTATGGCGCACTCTCGCAAGGTTACACAAATGTGATCTGATAACGTCGCCAAGCGTCGCCACTAGTCAATCAGTCCTACACGCCGCTGTGTGTGTGTTATCATCAGGTGACAGGTGACAGACTTCATGACAACCAATGACAACACATTTTGTTCAAATTGGCAGACTTATCAACTGAGGATTAATTATAATTGAAGAGAACAAGTTTCCCCACGGAAACATAAATACACAATACTATGTGTTAAACTAGGCACTTCTGCCGCAAGCCACATCGAGTGTTCCGGTTGGGAGGGTATGCGTGTCGGTGCAATTATAGGCACCAGTGGTGTCATAACATCATCTTCGTCTTTGGCATGGTAACGTGTCTGTGATTCCTCACGCATTGTACATGTCTAAAAACCAGCGGCCAGTTCCTAGACGTGTAGTAACCTCACTGATCTGGGATATGTGTGATTGGGATCCATGGCACCTCGTTCACTAGACCTAAACGAGGATATGCTGCGCAGATTCCATGAAATGCACATTGAGGATCTAGAAACCGCTGGTGATGCGTACCTCGAATGCGGTTAACACAACCTGCTGCTGACCATTACTAGACTTGGTGGATCCGAATATGTTCCAAAAAAATACAGGAGTCGACTGCTTAGCAAGCAGATGACCGCTCTACGTCCATATCCGTACTAATATTATAAATGCGAAAGTAACTCTGTCTGTCTGTCTGTCTCTTCTTCACGCCTAAACCGCTGAACCGATTTGAATGAAATTTGGTACAGATATAGTCTGGGACCCGGGAAAGGACATAGGATAGTTTTCATCTCGGAAATCCCCCGGGAGCGGGAACTATTATTCCACGCGGACGAAGTCGCGGGCAAAAGCTAGTAAACTATAAATTAGATGTAACGAGAATAGGGCAATATACAACACCTATTTGTTTTGTACATAAGAATACTTAACTCACAGCCAGCACACTTTACAAGAATGACCCTTTACAGATCTTGTAAAACAAAAAATAGGTAGATTGTAAAAAGCTGACACACTTTAAATAGTTAAATTGTAATATCAAGATCTAAAGTAATATCCATCTTTTTTTTTCTGTAGGCGTCTAAATGTCTAGGCGTGTATTTCCACTCGACGCAGCGGGACTGAGGATGGCGTAGAGGGCATATTAGCAAAACTACTCCTAATAAGTCGGGATCCGAGATAAGCTGGAATGTACGACATCAACAGTTGGATTCATAATGCTGATAATGACCGAAGTGAATGTCTCGTCGTAATCTCAGTGAGGAGTGCTGGGCAGTGCACGGCTTCGGGCAGCGTGCGAGGAGGACTAACTACTGTAAAGTCATTACCTCACTCCTTCTCTGATACTTCTCGCGCCTCAGCTACTTGACCGAGAGAGCTTGAAGTCGGTACTCACTGACAGGTGGTCAAGTCCAAATTGGTTGAATTAACGCAATAATAGAATTGTGAAACAATCAGTGTTTCCATTACAAGTAGCAGATCCTCCGAGCAGACAGCGCCGGTAGCTGCAGGAACCCCCTCCGGAGTGACGCGGCGGCGCCGCGACTGGCTACTAATAAATTAAGATAGTGTGCGCGATGTCGCTGGATTACTGCGATGCGATACACGGCTTAAGTCATTTAGGTCTCATATTTTAGCAGTCGATCCGGTTATTTATGTTATCTCAATTTTGATCGAAAATATTGATAGGTACTAAAGATAAATGTACGCTTATCAAAGACATGCGTTTACACACTGACTACTGAGTACTGACGCATTCAGGTTATTTCAATTATTTTTATAAGTATTGGGCATATACAACACTATACATACTTACAATAGTCGTGTTAAGGTGAACGCAGACTTGGCCGCACCGCACGCGCCGCAGTCCCGGCAGTCATCGCATTTTCTTTGTTGTCGTTTCAGGGTCTGCGGCAACTGCGACGCGGGTAGGTGTGCGAGGTGGCATAGAACTTCATTAGGTACTTGAGGTTGCATCTTTGCGACTTAGGATACCTGGCTGAGGATGTTGAAGTTTATCTATGTCACCGGAAAATAACAAGATCCGTATGTTTATCAATCTACCAGGAAGTTTATAAACTTTCGTAGGATTCTAAGCGGGAGATAAATTGTAATATTTTACGTCCACATTTTCGTAAATTGATAAACTTACTGAACTCACTCGTAAAATAATAAGTAAGCAGTAACCAAACGCTACGCGCGATCTGATTGATTGACTATCACGTGTTACTTCTCCTTACTCGAGTTCTTGTATTTTAGCTAGTAACTGTTAAAGTAGTGTATACGGTAAATAGCTTATTGAAACTGATAATAGAAAACTCGACTCACTACATCCGTGCCAGAGAGGAACCAGGCATTGTTGCTTCCAATTTATAGTTTGTCAAGTCTGATTATACCAAAGTCTATGGACACAGGCATTGCCACTATGAACATTGACCAATCAGAGAGCAGTGTGTTATTTTACGTTTTTCAAAGATGCGTATATTTAAAAGAGTTTCTGTGATTGGTCGAACCATGAACGTATAATATCCCGGACTGCGTCTCATTAAACTACAAATGAAGCACCCAATAGTATGTCAGTGCTCTATACAGACAAGCCTGCGCGCACACATCCACACCAATAGTATGTCAGCCGTTGGCGGACGGCTGACATACTATTGGTGTGGATGTGTGCGCTTTACGCTTTGAACTGCGCTCGCGTGTTATGCTGCGTTATTTTCGCTAATAAAAAATAAACTGTGACTTCGTGTATTGTGAAAAGTTGTCGAAACCATAGTGGTTCAGCTAATAATAGCCACGGGATTACTTTTCATAGGTAAGCATGTCATTATTAAGCTTATTTCTCGATTTTACGTAAATAGGTTTAATCAATCATAAAATCAAACACTGATTGATTTGATGCAACTAATTCAAGTTTTACTTTAAAAGTGGGAGATTTTTATAGTTTTGGTTACTATTTATCGATATTGTATTATTCGACATCTTATAGATTTCCTTCAGCTAATGACTTGTGAAAAAATGTAGCCTATATGTTGTCCTTCCAGAGTAAATTCCTTTACAACACAAAAAAAAACATTCAAATCCATCGAGTAGTTCTGAAGATTAGCGTGTACAAACAAACAGACAAACTAACAGACTTTTTTTTGGATTCGTGCTCTTAATGTTTCTAAACCCCCTCGATTTTTTTTAATATATCCAATGTACAGACACCCACTTTTTTACTGTTTTATTTATTTTACCTTTATTTTAACAATATTCGTCACAAAAACTAAAGATTTAAATTTCAAGGGAGATCTTATTAAAATATTATTTAAAAAATGGGTAATTTTCCTCTATCTGGCATCCCTATTTACACGCTCACATAGTTACGCCATCGTAATGAAGCTCTGTCCGGTATATTATACGTATACGCTATACGTCCATGGGTCGAACGGTCGAACCATATAAAATCTTATGAATCCGTTAGTTTATAAATTTACCGTATAACGTCGGAAATTGATAAATTTACGAAAATGTGGACGTAAAATATTACAATTCATCTCCCGTTTAGAATCCTACGAAAGTTTATAAACTTCGTAGATTGATAAACTTACGGATCTTGTTATTTTTCGGTGACATCTACATTCTACAAAGTAATTGATATTTGGATATGTGAAGTGGAGTACGTTCTTTTATCACCTTTTATCGTCTTCAGAAATAGATTCTTTCGAGAATGTAGATTTTGATCTAACTAAACACATCGTATAGTGTAAGCAACACGATCATTTACTGAAACTTATGAGAAAGTAAGTGGTGCTAAGGCTAACATTCCAAATTGTTTGATTTAGTTTGTGTTTATACGTCGTCGGCAAACAAATTAAGTACAAGTTTAGTGTATGTTATGTCACTCGGGCGGAGACAAGTATGCACGTTACTTAGCACTTACTTTCACTAAGCAATGTTTCTGTCTCTGTCGCACGACAGACAAATCCAATAAACAGCGAGCGCAGCAATCAAAATGCCTGCGAATTTCGTGTGCCCCTCCCCCTCCCCCATGTTAGCACTAAGGCGAGGCGGCGAGGGGGGGGGGGGGATTGTTCCGTAATGGTGTCTTCTGCAACAGATTCACCTCGTTACACTGCGCCAGCTGGTCAGCACGCACTTCATTTAACATTCTCTAAATGCGTTGCAGTATTTGATATTTGCGTAAAGTTTCGAAAATGTTAAATTAAAAGAAATTATAAAAAGATAACCGACTTCAAAAACTAAAAGCACATAAATAACTATTTCGGAAGTCGGTGGCAACACAAATCGAGCGGCAGAAGAGAAGCCACCGACTTCCGAAATAGTTACTTTTGTGCTTTTAGTTTTTGAAGTCGGTTATCTTTTATTGGAAAAAGCTTTTTATTTTTTTACTTTTTAGTTAGAGTCCCAATGTTTGACTACCTTTTATAGTAACATTCAAAATAAAACTACATTTAAGCTTATAAAAATGAAAACGGCTCCATGCGCGCAACGTCACGGGATATCTATAGCGTTATACTAAAACCTTCCACAGAATGTGCCAAAGACTTTTCTGAAAACCGCATCAAAATCGGTATAGCTAAACGCGAGATAATCGCGGTCAAACATAGAATCATCAAACATAAAATCAACAATCCAAGAAAGCAAAACGCGATCTATGCAGGCAACGTCACGGGATATCCATTAGTGCTATATACCAAAACCTTCCCCAGAATATAACAAACACTTTGCTGAAAACCGCATCAAAATCGGTTAAGCCAAACGCGAGATAATCGCGGACAATCATACATACATACAGGTCGAACTGAGAACCTACTTTTTTTTTAAGTCGGTTAAAAATAAGAGCTTCTGAGTGAGCTAACTGTTCAGATAAAAACGATTGGGCCGACGTCCTACAGTGACCGATATGGAGCAGGACCATATAATAATATGCCGGGCCCCTGCCGCCGTGCCGGGCCCCTGCCGGCCGGAGCACATGCTCGAGGGTCCGGCTCGTGTGCATGCTCTGATTGCGCCGGCTGGACATGCTCACCGAGCGCGCCTCACGCCGCGGTTCGCACTCCACTTATTCTCAAAGTAAATAACGTCCGTCCACTGCAAATTAATTAAGAAATATCATGACATTATACTAGATGCGTACATTTGCATGTACGTGGCTTTATTTGCGGTAATTTCAACCAGTTTTTACTAATGGTAAAAAACCCGTTGGTTTTGAAGCCAACTGGTTAGACTTCAGAGCTACTCGTGGCTAACAGCTAGCTAATCTAAAAGGTAGGTAATCATAATTTGATTATAATCAAAATGTTGAGAGGCGGCGACCGCGGTCTATTGACTATTAATCGAACTGTTCTGACGTCGGCGTCGGCGCGCTCACCTTGACCACAATGTTGTAGGTACCTTCTCAACTACTCACACATTATGCTAAAAAGGTTGTTTCTGTACGGCGCGTGTCGTTATCAACAACTGTTCGACAGTTATCTGATGGTAACCGTTACGGCACGCGCACGCAGTATTAATGGTACGCCTTAATGCGCGGCAGCACATCCTGCACATCACACACGAGCTGCGCGCGCGGGCGCACCACTCGACCTTCCTCTAATCACACAGCAGTGAAAGACATCACGAGTTGAGGAGGACTTCTTGTACAAATTAATTTTAACTAAATGCTCATGAAGGTTGAGTTCTGTCTAATACAACAATCAGTGAGTCTATGAGCGAATCACGATTATTGTAAAGGGAGCCGTCCTCTCACGAGCGGCCACTAAGTGGCACACGTCAGCGCTGCGGCCGGTCATCATGAACTCATCATGACTAACGCGTTCTTAGACTATTTAAAAAAATCGACTATCATAAACTTTGTGTGATGAGCATGATTGTTTGTTCTGTGTCTGGGTGTAATTTATCCGTACTAAAATTATAAATGCGAAAGTAGCTCTGTCTGTCTCTTCTTCACGCCTAAACCACTGAAACGATTTGAATGAAATTTGGTACAGATATAGTCTAGGACCCAAGAAAGGACATAGGATAGTTTTCGTCTCGGAAATCCCCTTCAGGAATCCCCATTTTAAAAGAGTTTGTATACTCAAAATTTTACTACTTTCAATGTGTAAATGTTTAATAATTACACCAATATGAAAAATAAGTGCCTCGTGGCCCTTATTTTGTTTTGAGTAGTATAGTATGTATAACAGTTGTCTGGTTACCATAACACAAGCTCTGCTTAGCTTGGGATCAGATAATCGTGTGTGAGTTGTCCGAAGATATTTAAATATTCATTTTAACTTTTTTATTCTCTGATAATCTTCGTTGTTATACAGCTTGTACACTCAGTATCCGGGTGTGTGTGACGTCACAGCGTGCCTGCTCTACGTGACGTCATCATCTGTGGCTCGTACGGCCGCCTGCCAGTAGTTCAGTGGACTGTAAAATGTAACAGTGCCGGCCGGCCACTTCGCCGAGCTGGGAGCAAGTTATGTCACCCAGTACATTGTTAAGTCCAGACCTTGTACTTCTCCAGATTTAATAAAGATATTAGTGTGCTGATTTTGAGGAGTACACATACGTGGAGTAATGGAGTTTATACGTATTAAGACTCGTTCGACATTTTGTTCTTCTACCTACACGATATTCGGGTAATTGTGGGTTAACATTTGAGTGAAGCTTATTTCATATTACTACCTTATTTTTATATTGTATGACCTATTGATGCAACGACTTCCGAAAAAGCCGGTTTATGCACACAGCGCACACAGCTCAGTTGACACAGTGTCCGCGCCCCCCGCCCCCCGCCGCGCCCCCGCCGCCGCCCGCGCCGCGTGTCGCAACACATTCCTGCGATGCGCCGCGCTTCTCCGCGCACATCTCCCTTGCACAACAGCTGAACTCGACACGGGATTAGGTCTCACAGTGAGCTGTTAGCAAACTGTGCGTACTTAGCGATGCAGGCCGCGACGTGACACACTTGACGTAACGACGCGCTCACGTGCGGCCAGCGGGTCCCGCGAGCGCATTGCCGGGCCCCCGCGCCCCCGGGACCCGGGGCCCGCTCAGCACACCGCCCACCGGCTGGCGGCGCTCGAGGACGCCGCACGTCAGGTGCTTACAGCGCGTGAACAATTCGGAACTAATTAAAGAAATCGCATTAATTCTTTCCATTCTGATTAATGCACAAACATTTGCCATTGAATTTAAACTCGGCATGAATAATGAATTAATTTCACTACAATAATGGCACCTACACAGGCCAACAAGACCACAACCACAACAAAGTCATGTATACCAACTGCGTTCATCGTTATTTTATAATCAGCCGGATTTATATTACGATTGCGGACACATAACCACAATATACAAACAATCTATAGGTACCATGCCCTTATACCTATGTATGCAGCCCATATTATTTGAATCATGTGAATTTTAATAGTAAATGAATACAATGAAAGTTGATATGCATCACCACTATCTATGGTATTTTAATTTTAATATGATATCGGTTTGTCACTCACAATCTGATTGATTCCTAAGATGGCGCGACATGTACCGCGTATGATAACAGTGATGTACTGATAATCCGTAACACTCGAACTCTCTTCTCAAACGCTTGCGCTTGATACAGGTCCTCACCGGACATGGTCAGTTCGGGAGGTTCCTGTGTCGGATTCGGGCGGATGCGACGCCTGGGTGTCACACACGACACGTGACACGGTCGAGCACACGGTGGAGGTGTGCCGCGCATGGGCGGACCATCGACGTCCTCGTAGAGGCGATCGGCGGCGCCCGGCGCTGGTCCAGGCCATGCTGCGGGGCGAGACGGAATGGAATGCAGTTGCCTCCTTCTGCGAAGCAGTTATGCGAGTGAAGGAGGCGGCGGAGCGCGAGAGGCAACGACGAGCCTCTCGCCCCGGACTAAGACCCAGGCGAAGACGTCGAGAGTCGCAAGACGACTACCGGCCACCGTAGGCGCGGTTCTGCGGATGGCGAGCGATGGGTAGCTCGCCGCCCGGCTAGGACCAGGCCCGTGTCGAAGGCGCATTAGTGTCCCACGCGCGCCTCAAAGAGAAGTCAGCAAGGGAAGGGGCCCAACAGGGCCAACGCCTGCCGGGGTTGCGGAATGTTTATAATAGTTACCGTGACCCCGGAACATAAAGGGCAACCGAAGGAACATAAGTGGGTTTTAGTCAGTAAAAGTCTGACACGCCCTCCTGCCGCACCCAGGACGGGAGCAGTCATTGGATGATTTCCCCTCACTCCCCAAAAAAAAAGGTGAACAGAGACTACGCGCTGATGGTTCTGTGCAACAGTATATTACAACTTTACAAGGAACCATTTCATCGGTTTAAGAGCTAGAATGACTACTGTATAGTAGAGTATATTTCCAGCTAGGTCCACGGTCGTACCCCCATGACCTTTGCTGACGAGTGCATCGCTTTCCTTCAACTTGGTGTTCCACGGCATCCTCTGTAGGTACTTGAAGGAAACCCCCCCCCCCCCCCTGAACTGTGACCACTTAGGTAATCAATATCGATAATCACGGAACGGTACATACATCCGTGTTTCATTAGTAATGTAGTTTTTTCGTAACATTACCAATTAATAATATGTTAATTAAATGTAATCAATGTTGATTGTTCCTTGATTGGGTTGCGATTAATTTAACATAACGGCACCAGAAACACTCACTTGTGTAACACTATTTCATTCTTTATTGCGCACGAAAAATTAAATATATATGTTATAGGCAATGTGTACAATGCAGGCATTCTATACAATACCTAGGAAATGTATAGAATGCCGGGGTCGTTCAGGCAATGTATGAAATGATGTTCTATGTTTAAACTATTTTACACTTTACCTAGGAAATGTATAAACTACCTAGGCATTGTATAGAATGCCAGTTGAAGCACAGGCAATGTACGTAATCGATTTTTCTTCTCTATGATTTAGTTAGATAGGTACTGATCTTTTGAGAGCTAATCCTAATTTCAACTTCCATTAGCAGACAGCGATAAGACATGTGTTCTATTGGTTTGTATGCCTAATTACATACGAGTTTTTGCGTAGAGAGCGTTTCCCACATAGCAGTTGCCTTCGGATAAACATTTACATCTACAACATATTAAAAAATTGCTGCAGAAAGTCACCCTGTTCATTTCTTACCACTTGATTATGGAAATTGGATCATGACACGAAAAAAACCAACAGTTTTCATTTAAAATAAACTTTTATTATACTTTCAATAAACTGCAGGTAACATAATTATAATTTGAAAGGTTATAAAATCTTAGGTAACATCCTTGAACAAACTAAAATAGAGTAATATGAATTGCTATCTAGTTACTTGTACGTACTTATTAACAAAAACAATTATTTTCTTAAACATCTTCACATGTTCAGTAATCGACACAAAATCTATGCGCTACGTTATCAAAGTAATAACATATTTAAATCAACATTATTAAACTTTAATTTAACACAAACATTACTCTAAATAATATAAATTATAAATCTTCTAGATCTTCTAAAAAGTTTTCATAATTAGGTATTAAAAATGTGTAGTCAAGTGTGAAAAATATTATTTACCATTTAATTATTAAAAGTAATAATAGAAATGACATAATGAAATAATAGAAACACGTGTCTCCTTCTCGTGGTCGTTTATTATACACATTGCCAGATGCGCTTTGGGCATTTTATACAATACCTAGGCAATGTGTGAAATGAATCGTATTATACACATTGCCTGAACGTTTTAGGCAATGTATACAATGCCTAGGCATTCTATACAATGCCGGATTATACACATTGCCTATAACATATACATAAAATAACAAAAAGCATAAACGGTATTTACAATGGCTTAACCCAAAGTTGAGTTATCTTTCAGCAAACCCTATTTCTGTAGAGACTTGAATTGCAATTAATTATGGTAAACTAGCCGACCCGAAAAAGGCCATCTGTGAAAATTTCAACTGTGTAACTGTAACTTTCACAGTTCATGACATACAGCCTGGTGACAGACGGACAGACAGAAAGATGAACTAACAGGGGAGTCTGGTCCCGTTCTATTCTTTGGTTACGGAACCCTAAAAGAAAATATCTTCTATTTGCAGAATTGTGAGTTATACACATCGATCACTAATAGTTATACATGTCTTCTTAATTCATAGCGTTTTTCTATGGAGGGTTTGTTTATAAAGTTACGTAAGCTGAATAGAGCAGAATGGCTAGCTATTCAGCTTCTGTCCACAGGAAACAGCGATTTTATATGAAGCCGCGTACGCGTCCGCTCAGCTTTCGTATAAAATCGTTGGACATGAGCTGAACAGAGCTGAATGTGCGAGGTCCCTAAAAGTGCAACAAAGACGCGTAGTGTTGTTTGTCCATCCGTGCGCAGTGTTTGTCCTGCTCCTGCATTCTGTCCTGTGGTATAACTGGCTCACAATAGCCTGCGTTATGTACAAGCTCGCATTAGCAGCGCGCCAGTGTGCGCATCTTTATAGTTCTGCGAAGTAGGTACTACCTATGCGCTCACGCTTCAGCCAGTACAACACAACGCATGCATTATTTCCAACAGGACTCACTCACAAACCAACCCCGCAGGAATGCTTTAGAATAGAATTTATTTCTAAGTAAATGGTATTACAAATGTTATACGGCCATTCTCCGATAAGCAAATTTTACGTGTCCGGGCTTGAATAATCCGTACTTTTATCATATTCAATCATCCAATATTTTTTATATGTTAGATAGCATCCCTATCTAGCCATAAACAAAAACACAGGCTTCTGTTTAAAGTATTTAAGACTAAATTAATTTAATCTAAGTTCAAAAACCTCTGTTCTCTAATTACCGTAACGTGTCCGCACACTGTCTTAATGTTAAAACTTACTTGTAATTTTTATGACTTAGAGGTTTACTTTGATCTATTCAACATTTTAAATGGTGTTAAACAACGTGTATCGCATAGTAAAATATTGACTCACTAGAACCAGTCTATAAATAATTATCATTAAATTATCGGATGTCCGATGGAAAGTTATAATTACCGTGACATATTCTGTTCTCGAGTGCACACCCCTTAAAAACAGTATTTGGCACACCACTTCCGAACTCGTCTCGTCTCCTCCATGTGTACCGCGAAACACCAGCAGTTGCACGTCTCTAACGTTAGTGTACCGTTAATAAAGCGCTCTTGTATATAATTACCGTAACCTTGGTTACAAACTTTTCTAATTACCGTTTCACATTATATGAATTTGATTTTTTAAGTTAGACCTAAGTTGATCATGTAAATCGAGGCAGTACTTTGGCCTCCGTACGTTGTAATAAGCTAGTATTTGCATATTTTGTTGGTTTCCGAAATTTTTGAGAAAATCTATCGTTTTCTAATTACCGTATACTTATTACCGTATGTTTATAATTACCGTTGTATGAAAAATTAATTCTTATTTACTAACTGTAGCCTCAAAATAGATGGGTACAGAAGTCAATCTACATGCAAAGCGCGCTTGAGCATCACCCGTGATCATCAGTGATGAGTTGATGAGGCATATCCGCGGGATATATATATAATCCCGCGGATATGTGGAGGGCGAGGCTTTCTTAATGCTAAGTCTCTCCTCAACCGCGAGACCCGGAGGTTGTATCTCCGGGAATATTTCCTTAAAGCTGACGTGGTTCCCCACGTCAGCACCGAGAATACGAGATGTGGTCACTGTGGTCAAGAACCTCACTCCGCTCTCCTTAACTAAAGAGAACTGGCGCAAACTTGTAGTGCTTGAGGCAAAGGATCGTGAGGAAGTATGGTAGAGTAAGGCGCTACACGGGCGGTTTTTCCGGGCCCTGCATGGGCCCGATGTAGACTTTTTAGTGTCACTTTAGTAGCTACAATTTGGTGACCTATTTGGGGAAACCGAAGGTTTTGTCTGTACAATTATGGATAAGGTTATCATGACGAAGAATTATCGGGAATTTATTGTGAAAGATGGTACGGTTAACTTATGTCGGGCGTGTCACCTGCCGGGAGAACGATTCGACACACTATCTCTGATTATTCTCGTCTTGCTAACAAAGAGGACTTGAATGGGCACAACCTAGTAGCCAGGATTATCAATCAGCAACTTGCTCTGAGATACGGCCTCGTAAAATCTGAAGATGGCAATGTCACATTGTACTGGGGTCGATACATCATCACTGAAAGGACTGTTGTAGCAAACAAGCCTGATATAGTGGTGGTGGATCGATTGGAGCGGCGCGCAATGCTCGTTGACGTAACGGTCCCGCGTGACAAGAACCTTGTGAACACCGAGAAAGATAATAAAAATTAAGTATCGACTTGGTTCGCGAGATTGTTGACATGTTGAATGTGGACTCAACGGTCATGTGCCGATAGTTGTTTCTGCCAATGGTTTAATAGCCAAGGGTCTCGACCAACACCTAAGGAGGCTCTCGTCAGATGGCTGGATCTAGGGCTTCATTCAGAAGCTTTTGGACACGGCTCGCATCGTTAGGAAGTTCTTCTCTCTGAAGCCCTGATCACCGGTAGCTGGGACCCTGTTTCCGATGCCGTTGGGCTACTGTTTTTTATATTCTTACATGTTTTTGTTTTTTTATATCAATATTTAAAAATGTAAATAATCTGTATGAAAATAACGCGAAAACGAACCCGCGGCTTCACTCCTACTATACCCTACTCTAGCCTACCCTACTATATCCCACTTTAGCCTGCTCTAGCCTACCCAACTATATCCCACTCTACCCTACTCTACTCTAACCTACACTACTCTAAAGTACCCTTTTGATTTTCAATTTTTTTTTCCATAAGAACCTTCTCCAAACAATAACAAACACAACAAAGAATTAGTGAAATCGGTCCAAAGATGATAAAGGGAAATAGGGATTCATTTTATATAAATACCACCCCACATGTTGCCAATTTTCCAAACCATTTATGTATGCTGATGATTTAAAAATAGCACGAAGAGTTGAATCATCTAAGGATAGCGAACTCTTGCAACGCGACATTGATGAAATTATCGAATGGTGCCGCATTAATAAAATGCAACTGAACTCGAAAAAATGTTACCATGTTAAATTTACAAGAAATCTCAACCAGATCGAATCTGACTACTTTATAAATCATGACAAAGTCCAACAAGCGGAAATCGTAAGAGACTTGGGTGTACTCTTCGATAAAAAAGTAAGCTTTGTGCCCCACATCGAAAATATTATTAAAAGAGCCTCTAAAATGGTAGGCTTTATTATTCGCAATACTAAATGCTTTCGCAGAAGTAGCACTAAAATAGTATTGTATAATAGTCTCGCACGGAGCATCTTGGAATATTGCAGCGTGGTATGGAGACCACACTTTGCCACTCATATTCTGAGGTTGGAACGTGTTCAAAAGCGTTTTATGTGGCATCTGGCCTTTGGTGAAGGGATGTATAAGTCTCTGTCCTCTTATAAGTCCCGTCTGCAACATTTCAAAGTGCAACCCTTATCTATACGCAGAGATGTCGCAGATACCCTATTTTTTTGTAAACTTTTGCGAAACAAAATTGATTGTCCCAGTTTGTTAAACCTTGTTAGATTCCGAGCGCCTTGTAGATTGCCAAGGAGTAGCATAACGCCACTTTGTCCGCCTTTTCGAAGGTCTATACTTGGTGCAAACTCACCAATTTCTAGAATGTGCAGAGTTCTCAATAGCTGCAGCGATCTAATAGATTTACATCATGACAGTATGAACACAATACGTAAAGTTGTCCTGAACAATTCAAGTAGTGTCTCTTAAGTCTCTTTCTTGTAACGTGTAATTAAATAAAAATATACATATCTATATATAATTATGTGTATTTGTTATACTTGTTGTTCACGGTTATCATTCAGTGATTATTATTGTTATGTTGTCGAATTATTTGGATTGGATTGGATTATATTAAGATGTTAATTAGTTTATTATTTTTAAATTTTTTAAATTTTATAATCTTACATTTTTAATGAAATTATTCAAAATTAAATTATTATTATTTTACTACAATTAATTTATTGATGTATCAAATGTGTTATTATTGTTATTCATACTATGTTTATAACTGTTGCATAATTTATTTAATTTTCGTGATTTTATTTAATAATGTCTTTACCAACGTGATTGTACTTGCGGTGTTAACCTGTAATTAACTGTTGCACATGTAATTTTTTTTATTGTAACGTGTTAACTGTTATTGTTATGTGTAAGCAGTTGTTGGGTAACCTAAAATAAATAAATAAATAAATAAATAACACACATTAATAATTTGTATACATCTAGTATACAAATTATTAATGTGTGTTATTTTTATTATATTATATCACATTTTACTTAAAATTGACAGTGTTTTCTAATTACCGTACTCATAATTTTTTTAAGTCTCAATAACTAGAAAACTACCAGTAATTAAAACATGCCTCATTTATTATTGAATTCGTATTTTTTACTAGTTTCATATTTTAATGAGTTAAGGGTAAATCAGTGAAAAATAAAAATGGTTACATACGGTAATTAGGCAAATAACGCCGAATCGGAGAATGACCGTATAATGTTACACGTTACACAGCATTGTTCTCATATACTATCGTTTCCAGTGATGGTTTTTGTACATTTTAGCTTTTTATAAACTATCATTATTTTATGTACGCTCGCGTGACTGTTGTAGGAAAAATGCTGAAAAGCAAGAAGGTAGGAAAACATTAGGTATAGCAGACGGCTGCAGACGGGGTCTCCCGTCACCGTCACCATCTCGTAGATAAACAAGAACTGTAAATGTCGAAGCGCACTCGACTTTTTTATATTTTTATTATTTAGTTAATTCCGGATTTTTCTTTACAACCCTACTCAATAGGATCACTAAAATAGTGTTATCAATTCTCATTGCTGATAAAAAAGCACGTCAGTTTTACTATTTAAACTTAATGTAGATGAATAAAGTAATTGTCCTGATAGTCGTTAAGTTTACAAAAAAAAGAATCATAAGTAAGTATTAATGGTTTAATACGACGGATCTAAATACTTACTCTAAATATCATTCGTTTAAAGCCTTTCAGTAGTTTTAAAATAAAGATCACTGGGATGACTAGGATGGACATACAAAGATGAAGTCTAACATATTTACTTTTTTGGTTCACCGAAGTCGTGTTAATGTTAACTAGGTATAATACCCATAACAAGATTAACTTTTTCAATGATGATAATAACCTAATGGGTAAACTATAACACCATTTGAAAAATAGTGCCACTTAACCTAAAACTACCTACCTATGTAAATAAAGTACTTTGTTTGTGCGTGTACCAATACCGCTATTCGTTTTTGTAAAGCGTTGTTTTTGTAAAGTTCAATTAACAATGTAAGTATCGAGACGATGAGTGTGATTAACATTGAATAACAAGCTAACAATGAACTTCGCGACACAATGAACATTCAGCGTCACTCAACGAACACCGAACTACATTTTACATCAATTTCTTAAGCTAAGTAAATATTTATCATGACATAGTGAAGATGGCGGCAGATGAATGTCGAGATGCGTCGGACGAGTGCGAGCGCGCCAGCTCGGCGCGCGGGGAAATGCATCAGCCGACAACCAAACAGGTTTGCAAGACGCGAGCAACATTCAGTTACAATACTATGTTCATTTACTTCACTTATAAATACATGCAATTATTGTCACCTTATTAGATAATTTCGCCATGATACACATTTTAAGGAAAATTACTTCAAAGATAACTCACTTTACAACATGTACTCGTTCCTAACCAATTACCTGCATTAGCTTATCAGTTATCTGACAACAGTATTTATTGCTCGTGCAATAATTATAATTACTTATGTTAACTCTACAAAAACAATGACGTTTTGGGTTTTTACGACAAACAAGTAGGAAGTGCCTGCGTGACTGAAGTCGGTTCGTGTGTTTATGTACAGATGGCTTGTTGTGTGACATAAACGTCGATGACCATCAAACTCTCGACACCTGAAATAAAACCCGCTCAGTGCGCCCGAAAGCCGCCCGAAGCGTTCAATTATTTATTAATTGAACGCTTCGGAAGTCGGTGGCTTTCGTCCTCTTTGTTATTTTGCATTACCATCGACTTCTGAATGTTAAGATATTTTTCCGTTTTTACTTTTTGAAGGTGGTAATTTATTTATATGAAGGCTTTTTTTTTATTTCGCCTACGGCCACAGATTAATAAATAGTTACTCTACGGCATTCGGAGTTATATTGTCCGACTTCGTAGATCAAATCTAGACAAAATATTTCCAAATTATTCAAGCCAGGCGTTTTCGAGTAATCGGGGACATTGAAAAAAAAGATTCAGACAATTTGATAACCACCAAAATAACTTTTAGCTAACAAATTTTTTGTTATCAAGTAGGCTGTAGGTAATCTATAGTGAATAATGGCCAGCTCCTTATACAGAAGAGCATGAATATTTATGCCAAAATAAGTGTGGCACACAGCTCACCGCGACATCAGAAGGATCACTCCACTTTAAAGCTGTGCTCTCATGCTCGGTAGATGGTCACTACTGTAGTGCATCAACAATATATTACCTCTCTTGCCAGTAGTGCCACTTAGCTAACTGCACTCTCGTGCACACTGGCAGAAAGTCATCATTTCTCCCTAGCCTTTTCCCAACTATGTTGGGGTCGGCTTCCAGCCTAACCGGATTCAGCTGGATACCAGTGTTTTACGTGAAGTGACTGCCTATCAGATCTCCACAGTGCAGTTGGCGAACCACTGGCAGAAAGAGTTGAATATCGGTAATCAAATTTTTTTAAACTTGATGCAATATGGCGTGCAATATCATCACTTTAAAGAGAACGCCTTGAACTGCGTACATGACAGGATGTATCTTCTGTCTCATGCCTGCGAGTGTGTGTCGGTGGAGCAGCCCAGCCGGCTGCGTGGAGCGCGGTCATGACAGGCGGGACCGGTCGCGCGCCGGACGCCGCGCCGGACGCCGCGCCGCCTGCACGCAGGACGCGCCGCGCGCCTCGCCGGGAGACCGGGACCACTGCTAAAGACACAACGACTGGGAACTGGATTGACATAAAATGAAGATTTCAGACACTGTATTTTTCCAACAGTCGCTTTAAAAGAATATTCTTTTAAACACACTGGGTCGTAAAACCACTTTCACTGCACACATTACATATTTTAGTAAGCAAATTAACATTAATTTGTGCTTTAAAAATGTAAGTATTCACCACTTTTCACTTGTAGGTTAGGTAAAGCATTTGACTCTTCTTCTTTATGAACCCATTCACTACGGTTTTGGAAATCGTAAATAAAACCGCCTCTGTATGGACTCATCATCTCTCTAGCGTTTTTCCAATCACGTTGGGGCCGGGTCTTAAATGCTACTTACTACTTTACGTGAAGCGACTGCTATTCCGACCTCCACAACCCAGTTATTGGGCAACATAATATAATACCCCTCGATTAGGTTTGTCCATGGTTGGTCAGACTTTCTGGCTTCTGACTACGAATGATAGTTCTACGAATGACATCGACTCGGAAAGCACGTAAAACCTTTGGTTCCAGAAAGGTTTTACGAGCTTTCCGAGGCACGGGATATCAGTGATGTCCAAGATAAACTTTAGAAAGTACCTACATATGAATCGAAAAAGTCACATTGATCCGATATGATTTGAAACCACAACCTCTTACATGAGAGGCGGGCGCCTAACGACCAGACCATCACGACATTTACATGTTGTGGATTGCGGAATAGTTGTAATAGTTACCGCGGCCCCGGGACATAAAGGGCAACCGAAGGAACAAGGGTGGGTTCTAGTCAACTACTTCTATACACACATTAAACACTGAATAGAGCTGAATAATTGTGCGCAATCCCAGGCTCAGGCAGGAAGGTGGGCAGAGGGGTTTAAATATATTGAATCTACTACATATAATATATCATGCTTTGAAAAATATTTTGAACTAGCTTCTTTCTAATTATAATAATAAACTTATATGTCGCTGTACCCGCTTAGTTGGTCAATCATAAAATATTCTTTACTCTGGTCACTCTGGTGTCCTTGTTAGCCACGGATTAAAATCTCGGACCTTTTACATTTCCATAAAACAAGGTACCTTGTAGGTACCGCTTGTACGAACATGTCTCTACATTAGTGTTCTGATACAGTTAGGAACCGCTGCTAGGTCACTACCTTACGGTAAACAGCCCTAGGGCCGTAACTGTACCACACAGCCATCTCACTGCGACACTTAGACCTACATTACCTAAACAACGTACTGTGAAAGAGTTAAATAAACAAAGTGATAGAAAAATATCTTAGATTTTACATAGTAGTTGGTCCATTTGCGATTGCGATTCACCACCGGAGTTAAAGAGAAACTAACTCTACAAAATATGTAGAGTTTTAAAGGAACTTCTTGTCTATTGTTGTTGAACTGAGTTGTAGTATTACTGGCACAGTATCAGATTTCTCGAGTATTTAGCTGCCATCCCTCGATTCCCTCGCCATCTAAGTGGTTGTATGTTCTACTAAAGGTCGTGGAGAACATTACATAAATGTCGGGCGTGCATGACTTGCAGAAGCGTGCCTACTGCGTACCATCTAAAATATGAACCGTCCGAGCGCCGAACGCCGAGCGCGGTGCGGATTGAGTGAGAGCAATGCTTTCAATCATTGCTTCATATATAACTAGTTTCTGCCCGCGGCTTCGCTCGCGTTAGAAAGAGACAAAAAGTAGCCTATGTTACTCTCCATCCCTTCAACTATCTCCACTTAAAAAATCACGTCAATCCGTCGCTCCGTTTTGCCGTGAAAGAACGACAAACAGACAGACAGACAGACAGACACACTTTCCCATTTATAATATTAGTATGGATACTCAAGCTAGCATCAGTACGATTTGAACTATATTGAGTAGCGGTAGGCGGCGGATGCAGCGTGTCGGGTGTCAGTCACGTGGCCACACCACTGACTCCGCCCGCGGTGAGACCTTGGCTCGCCCAATCTATCACATTTACTATTACTTTGTCTTTTTGTCTCCATTGGACACTTCGTCATTTTTATGTTTACGGTAAGCCGTGTCCGACACAGTTTCCAGGGTATTCTACACCACGCATGCGCAAGTCCAGAGCACAAGAAGTGGGACATGGTTACCGCATGCCAATCTAATAGCGAGTAGACTCTCGTGTGGGCGGTACAGTTAGCCGGCCCATTTCCCTCGTTGTGGACGCAGCCGCCGGCCGCCGGCGACTACACTACAGAATCACTCTCAAACCTAACTTATAGACGACCAGTTATGGGACGACCTTTGAACTTATTGACATAATGCGGAATAAGATACAAGAACAATGAAGCACATATCGATGTCATAATTTGAGGTACTCAAAAATGCATAAAAAGACAGCTTAATAAAATCTTCGTGATTTTTCTAATAAACCATTCGGTTTACTGACAATACAAAAATTATTATCTAATACTAGCGACCCGCCCCAGCCTCGCACGGATGTTACAAATCTTTAAAAATCCCGGCTTTTCTCTACTTCGTTGCGTAGTTTTAAAGATTTAAGCATACGAGATAAAACAAAGTCGCTCTCTCTGTCCCTATATTGTTTTATACTACCTATGTAGTAAAGTTGTAAATTGGCTCTCGACTGGTCGAGGAGTTGCTTCTTCTTCGTTATTGATTACAAAGATTATCAATTATTCACCAGAACTTGGTATCAACGGATTCAGTCGTCCGAATGTGTAATTCTCGCGGTGCTCAGCTGCGGACGCGCACGACTGCGCGGCTATTCTGATTAAGATTCATTATTATTGCATTCTGTGACGCATTAGTAGCATGGTGGCGTTGTGTTAGTCTCCGTCTTCCTGCTCAGTATGAGCTACATCAACGCACGGACTTGCAAATGTAACCGTGACGAAGCAGTAAGTAGCAGCATCAAGTCGTAACGTCGTGGACAGAGATAACAACTCATTACAGCGATACGTGACATAACACCGCTCCACGTAACGCCAGCAAGAGGCGACCGCGCGCGACCCGCGCTATGTGAGAAACTATTAATTCGTTCACACAATACTTGGCGACAACTAAAACGTAGAGATGCGAGCGTATGCTCACTGTCACTGGGTGACTGGAACAACACACATTTCCACACCACTTAATGTTTTCCCGGCACAACAGCCATGTTCGCCAAATTTGTGTGAAAACAAACGAACATACTTCTGCCGTACGGCAAAAGTACCGCTGCTGCGGCGTTGCACCCGTTTCAATTTATGCGTTTCGTGTCATAAGTCATAACACGAAATGCATAAATTGAAAGAGCCCTTACTACATGGACTGCTCAGAGGAATTTATTGCTTGAAAGACTATTTGCCCACCATGGCATTCGATTTCGAACCTAGGACCTGCTAAGAAGTCGCACTTGCAACCGTCAAAAACCAATAGACTACAAACGCTCAAGACACAGCTGCCAGCTGCGTGCTCTCTGTTCACAAACCATATGTTGTTATTTTTACTTTCGTCGATTAGTAAGAGTTATAATAATATTTATTTATTTATTTATTTCTCTCAAAAAGGTACATTGTTTGTTCATAGCTTCGAATTTGCAACACAAAATAAACCTTAGTGAGAGCTGGAGTCTATACTGGGTTCAAGACCTGTGTGACAGTTGGTATGTGAAGAGGGTCACGAACTGTACAAGAGCATAAAAGCTCGCTGTGTGACCAGCAAGCAGTGAGCGGCTCACGGACGCGCGGGCTGCGCGTGGCCAATGCGCTCATTAGCTTGGCTAATTACAACACGTGCAGAACTCATTGTAAACCCGTATTTTAATTACTTAGATACCGGCTGTGTTCGCTCAGCTTGCAGCCTGACACCTAAACATGGAAACAAACTCCTGGATAGCACGGACACTCACTGTGCAAGTGTGCACACAACAATCAGGAACCGCACACATTTATTCTTCTCCATTCAGTTACATTCATACAACACAACAATTTTGTATGAAAGCTGAACAGACGCGTACGCAAATAAACTAATATGTATCTTCTGTCCTTTTCTTAATGAAATGGAAAAAGAAAGATAAACTTAACCTTAGTTTCGTATTTAAACAATAGAATTAGAACTTAAACGTCCTTAACCGCAAACCTTATATGTATTTATAACATCCTCATACATAATATACAACCTAACGAGCCGTGAGTGTTCAAAATAGAACCAGTAAATACACATCAAATAATTGAAATAGTTGTGTTACAATGAGGAAATACTCAACTTAATCGCCGAGCACAGATTTATTTACAGTTTGAGGCAAAAATGAAAGGCGATTGTGAGCGAGTATCTGCTTCGCGAACAAAATGACTCACAGAATTATATTATACAGTACACTGCGAATAAAATCTGAGGAATCTGTAAACCCCGCCATGTTTAAACAAGCCAGACTACAGGATCGTATCAGTAACGTGAACTGCGGCCGTAGTTCAGCCACCTCCTGGGAACAGGCCGCCTGATACATCTGCCAGCTCACTGGAACATGTCGCACAAAGAGCCCCGGTCATGGCATCGCGGGTCAGGCCATATCAGCGCCGACCATCTCGCGTGCCGGCGCGGCGCGGCAGGCACTCGCAGAAGGCGAGTTTAACAACGACGAAATTAAAAATACTGCTTTTCATCGCTCAGACTTCTTGTTGAAGAACGAAGTATAACTATAACAACTGAAGAGAGTTGGGACTCAGTCTGTTCAGCCCTTAGACTGTAGACCATTTAATTCAAACTTATATAAGCTAGGCAACTAGTAGTCTGCGTGTGATTAACGACTTCAACGCACATAATCCAGAGCTCAGCTGAGAGCTCTGCTGCTCTTTGTAGGTGTAACGAATGCAGACTACCGACTAATGCAGACAAACCGGTGCGTAGATGGACACAAAGCCTTCTTCGGCGCGTGCCTGCGCCGGCGCCGATTACGGACGTGGCGCGGGGCGTGACGCGCGGAAGGTGAGCGCACACAAGGTCGCACATGACGCGCAGACAGGCGCGAGCCGGCGTGACGTCACCCACCACTCATCACTGCACGAGTCCGGAGGTTGCGACATGCGGCGGAGATTGATTAGCCAACGTCTCTTCAACAACATTCGTGATCAATGTTATCTGGCTAATCAAAGTCACTCTAGTGTAGTGATTGCTGCAATAGAACCGCGCTCGTAGCGTAATGAGCGGCGCGAAGCTATTTCAAAGCTTTCGACTTGTGCTTATACATATATATATATTACACAGATGTGTCATATTTCAACCTTTGACATCGACTCCATGAAGAGCTGAACTGAAGCTGACCGTACAACCGTGCACTTCAGCGGCTTACTTGGCGTTTCGGCCGCTGAATTTGAAAACAGACATTTCATCATTATTATTATTTTGGGACGCGTTTCGGACGATACTAGTAGTTACTAAGTTTTTGTACGGATGCACTTGAAGCTTCTTGCTTAATGTAGAGAAAATGTGCCCCCTGAAGTCAAAAAGTTTAGACAAAAAGTTTGTGGGTCTTCGCAGCTCATTTACATAGTGTGAGGCGAGTGCGCTGCCTCCCGATGTCCTCCCACTGCTGATAGCGTTCGAGGCTCTGTCTAGGAAGTGGTGCTGTAACTCGCCGACGTCGCGCCGCCAGCCCGCGCCCGGACAACTTTCACTAGCCCGGCTTTACCTAACTCTAATGTAAGCTAACATCAGCTGAGGTCACCACTGCGCGCTCACTATTTAAGCTTTCTTTGTTATATGAACAGAATTTTAATGATGTTTTGTGTTTACCGCTCTCCCTGCTGCTAACTGGCGTTCTCTGATTGTGCACAGCAGCAAAGGTGACAAGGTGCCAGTTCTACATAGAACACTCAAACTTGCGGCGAAGTAAAAACACAAGGTAGTAGTGTTTTTTATAATAGCCACTTAGGGACGCAACTGACCGACGTCAGACTGCACACATCAAAATGCAGGGAGCCAGTGTGCGAGAAAACTTGATAAATCACCTTATTTTTAAGATCAGTCATCTCTGTTTTGACGGCTGCTCTTCGATAGGCAAGTTCTGTCGAAGAACAATAAACACTCGCACGTGCCTCTTGTGAGTGACGTCATAGCCTCAGAGGCTCAGCTTCGCGCCCAAGTAGCTGACTCCAGTGCGCACCAGCACAGCTTTTCGGCCGACTTCACGGGAGCCGGCACTAGTTGTATCTAATCTGTCATACTTTATATTCACAACGACAACTAGTCGAATGTAATTGACACACATTTAGCGTTACTTACCGATTGAATATCAATTTTATTCATAACTAGCTGTGGCCGCGGATTCAAGTATCTAACGGAAATAGGTATCTAATATCATAGAATAGAAGTATATATCACGCGGCTTGCGAAGAATCCATAGAATTTTTTGGACAGTATTTACGTGATGCGTCCCCTCCAAATGATGATAACGGAATTTACAGTATGTTTCAAAATATTCATTATGAATGCCAACCAGTAGGGTAAACAGTTTATAAAATTCAACCTTTTCACAAATTCCGTGAGGCTCTGTTGAAGGCAGAACTTGACCCTTGACCGTAGCGCGAGGTCGCGGCGCGCACGCGGCCGCCGGCGCTCATCGGATGTTCGGCACAACACGTAACACTCGCGGAAGCGCCCGCCCCGCTTCCGGCGAGCGAGTGCAACGTCACCACACGCACACACGCACAGTTCATACGTAACTACTTACCTCACTCGTCTAAACGAACGAAATGCCGCAGTAGGCCACATGAAGCTCTCAGCAGATGTAATCTCTGAGCGAATGACGACGCCATGCTCAGGGTGTTTCTCCACCGACGCTGTCGCACAGTACTACTCACTACAGACAGACTACTACAGACTGGTCAAAATTGGCCTGATATGTATATGTAACGACTCTGGCATTTGATATTGGGCTATATTTTACAATACAACGCACTAAATAATGTAACAGCCAAGATTGTTTCAAGAACTATAACACAAATGATAGTAATCATTAGTGATGAATGATGATTGAGGCTGCGAGTGCGCACTGTTAACCGGACAAGAATTACAGGCGGACGATGGACGTGGTGAAGTGGCCGGGAGCCCGGCTGTGCAGAAAGAGCCCAAAGCCCATCGCCATACGCGGCACTACGAGCTTCACTCACACATAGAGCAACGACTACGATTGCCAACCATTGTTATTGCGTACAGCCGATAGCTAGTACCATAGCGGATGGAAGATTTACATTCAAAGGAGATTGTCGACAGCGCATAAATGTTTCTAGGACAATACATAAAGTGCTGAATAGGTACCCGCCCATCTCGGCATCTCCTAATCCGTATTCAACCAGTCGTTGGAACAGGAAAGTAGAAAGTGTACTGAAGTGAAGGAGCCTAAAGCGGGGAGACAAGACATTGTGAATACTGAAGCAGTGTTATCTGCTAATAGTAGATGCGAAAATAATGTTATAAGATACAAATAACAAAGGTGAAGTCGAGGGACTTATAAAAGAATCCAACCCTATGGAATATGTGTGGTTACGTTTGGTTTATTTTCCCGGATACCAACCTATATTAATATATCCGTTTAAGTTCAAGTATTACGATAACATAACAATAATACTAGAAATAGAAGCGTTGATTTGCAAACAGCTGTATACCGCTTGAAAGAAACATGTTTTTTTTGTGCCATGACGCGCGTAATCATGAATGATTCGACAACAAGATAACTGCTATTCTTAGAAGTGTGTGTCATCGTCGTATTAAATTACCGACTGGGTTTCTACAGCCTCTCGTACTACGGCTACCTGTCGAAGTTCTACACGCTATCACTCACACTTCTCAGTATCGACCAGTATAGGGATGAATGACCCTCTGCTGGCCTAGCTTGCTCCGCGACCACATCCACGAGGAAGTCGGAAAGCGAATAGATAGCAATGCGGCACCTTGAGGCTTTGAGACGTGACACGAAGGTAACACACGCGTGCTCCACTTGAAGGTAAGAATCCTTTCGCACAGCCGCTAGCAGCAGGAGCAGTGTCAGCAGTGTATGTGCTGACGACTATGTTGCAGCTTATTTACACATAGTATAGGAAGTCGTTGGTTTTTTTTTTTTAAATATGTGGTCTGACGGTTTGAGTATTTAATGCGGCCTACCCAAATGTCCTTACTTTGGTACTGTTCGTCAAGACGTTGGGCTCCTTAGTTTTTAGTTGAGCTAAACGATTACAGACAAATGCTTGCACTGTCTGGACAGGTCCACTCAAATCTGTGTCCTTCTCTCATCAAGAGAGTGCCTCAGACATTAACCTCCATGGTTCTCGCACATTTTTGACCAATACGTTTGTATGGACTTTAAAAGAGACTTTGACCTCTGAGTTTGTTTCGGATGTTTCTTCTCAGAGCAGTCCAGCTACGAAACACCGGCCCCATCGTTCGCTTAAAATAAATAAAAAAAACAAAATATTGACGTGTAAAAGTGTTATATATATAACCTATTTACAAAATAAATATGATTTTATGATTTTTTCATACAAACGCTTTCTATACATTCACGAAGTACTAGAGATAGAATTTCGGGGTTACCGGCGGCGAGTACGAGTACCTCGCATAACCCGATCCTCTGTTTTTTTTTCTGTCCATAAGGACGGTAACCCCTATTAGTGGCACAGGCGAAGGGTCGCGTGTCGCTGCTCGTGACTTCCTGCTCGTGCTCATCCAGTGCTGCGCAGGGCTGCGCGCGGCCTTGTGGCGAGGCTAATAGGCTAATCGACTAAACAAACAATCAACAGTTTGACTTTGAACGTTCGGTGATTATTCAGTTGGTCACGTCACGGCGCGTTGGTGCCGCTTCAAAGTGCCCCACTCTCGTGAGCTATAGTCGAGCGGTGAAGCTGATAATGCACTCATTTAGTTAAGTAGGGTGCCGCGTATGTATTATTAATGGCTTCAAATAAATTAACTCCCGCATGAGACTAGGCGCTTAATTCCTCATGCGAGTGGCGCTGTGATAATGATAAATGATAACACACCATGTTCGTTTAAGGTAATGACTTAATTTTCAGTTTTCCTTTATAGTGTTCACCTCAGATGGAAAAACCAAACTCTTACTCTGCCAAGTCCTAGATTTCTGAAACGCGTAGAGCAAAGAGAAATATTTATGACCAAGCTGAACAAAATAAAGTCAACGCGAACAGAAAAAGGCCATGTAATTTCAACACTCAATCGAAATATAAAACTTCCTGTTGAGACTTCACAAAAAAGTATCTCGCAGAACAGAAAAAAAACACTAACGTTTATTTACAACACCAAATAATATTTGTTTACAATGTTATATGTCTTGTCTTGTAGAGCGTTTATATTTAACTGCAAGGTCCTCTAATCTGGAAGGTTCCATCTCAACGCGTGAGGCATTTCGTGATCGACCGTACTAACGTTAACATACCCATCTATTAAAGCAGTTAGTGGTGTCAACCAGAGTGTATGTGAGCTGTCAGCCCTGTAGCACTAGCGGGTACATTCGTATAGCAAGGAAGGCAAATGAGAAAGGTCGCCGCACGAGGATCAAGGGTCAACACAGGGCTGCGTGTGCAGCGTTGTTTGTGCAACTGCCGCGATAGGCGACAGGCTGCTAGTGACAGCGTTAGGTGACAGGCGACAAGTGACAAACAAGAGTGAAACGACAGGCAACTAGTGATAAACGACAGGCGACCAGTGCAAACAAAAGGCAACAAAGGCAAACGACAGGCAACAAAGGACAAATGACAGGCAACAAGGGACCAACGACAGGCAACAAGGGACCAACGACAGGCAACCAGAACGACAGGCGACAAGTGACAAACAACAGGCAACAAGGGTGCAACGACAGGCGACAAGGGACAAACGACAGGCAACCAGGGACAAACGACAGGCAACAAGTATTAACCACAGGCAACAAGAGATAAACGACAGGCAACAAGGGACAAACGAAAGGCAACAAGAGATAAACGTCAGGCGACAAGTGACAAACGTCGGGCAACAAGAAACAAACGACAGGCAAAAAGAGTGAAACGACAATCAACAAGGCACAAACGCCAGCCAACAAGTGTTTAACGACAGGTTACAAGTGATAAACGACAGGCAACAAGAGACAAATGACAGGCTGCTAGTGACAAGCGTCACCTGTCAGACGACATGAAAACGCTTAACCACTGCTTCAGTAACAAGCTACTAGCACAGAATAAGTAGGTAATAGTATCCATAAATATGACAAAACTGTAAACATGGAATGGCTGTAGGTGCCTCAGGACAGAAGTACTGACCGTTAGCAACGTATAACTACATCGGGGGCTATATTAAATTAAAACAATTACGTAGGTACCTTATATAATTAGAAGCATAATACGTTTCCTAACGACATAATTACACAGCTAACTAGAACCTATGGTAGTAGTTATAAGGACAACAATGCGCACGAGAGCTACTGTCATTAGTCTACCCATAAAGAGGATAAGTGTTCACTGATGTCATGAGCGTATTAAAATAGTCCTGTGAGTTACGACAGAGCCCGGCACGCATACGATATGAATGTCCCGCTCAGAATGTCACGCAGAAAGGTCAACAGCGACGGTCTTTACCGAACAAATGCATGCCGATGTATTTATTGTAGGTATACCTAGGTATATTCATTTCGCTGATTTTATGAGAGTTTCGCAACGGCTCGCGTGGCTCGTCCCCTAGTCAATAAGATCTGCTGTAAGACAACACGATAATTACCTATTGGGAAACTATTGGTAGGTAGGTACTTACTGTTTACATCACATACTTAAGTGGTGCACTAAGTTCATGCACTGGTTGCTAACTAATAGTAGGTAGAACTGATGGTATAGGCACGATTGCCTCATCGAGGCATGGCAGACAAATTAATGCTTCAATCAAAGTAAATACCGTCCTAGTATCGACGTTTGACTTTCATCAACTAGTAAACGTAACAAACACAAACCGTTCTCGATAGTTACACATACATACAGCGCCATCTATGTTTAGCGATTTGAACGACACATATGAAGAATTGAAGACAATTAAATAGTATAATTTATATGATATTAGACTAGGTTTTCTCCCGATAATTATTTACTTTCACTAGTATTATAGAATATAGGTACAGTCAGCATCAAAAGTCGATGACCACATTTAAAATTTCAAAATCGCTGTACACCGTATAATACCTAAATTGCTCAACATGACAAGCCCCAGAAATTAATGATCATCATAAAAGAGCATAAGTAGGTGACCACCACTTTTCAAAAGTCGCTAAACAAAGTTATGGCAAAAAAAAGCATGACATTCTTCGTCTCTAAAGTCACTAAACAAATTTTAGACAAAAATAGCATACCATCGTTCATCTCAAAAGTCCCTGAACACCATCAATTGTTTTTTTGGTTTAATATGTGTGTGTACTCGTATTTTTGTGAAGTGACATTAATATAACATTCCTTTCCGAAGTTTGACAACAAACATCTGGGGGCACGGTAGTACCTCCGCCAAGATGATAAATTATTCTGATTAGTAAAATCGTTTTTAATCTACCCTGAGTACTTGTCCCAGATATTTATCAGATTTTTTTGTATTAAATTTTTTACATCAGTGTAGACTGTCAACAAAGTTATGATTAAGTGAAAATATTCTTTTTATATTTAAGGATAAATATTTTTTTAAATACCCCCAACTATGTTTCCTAAACAATTAATTTAAAAGGGGAACTGCGTGAATTTTGAAAATGAGCCATTGGTTTACAAATAAGGCTATATTCAATCGTAATATGGAAAATGTGCTTGTTGCTTGATCACCCACTTCGACTATTCTAATTGGCTCTGAGAAATAAAAATAATATATTTTGGAAAGTTAAATTCAAAATTTACATCCATTAAATATTTTTACATGATTTAGTTTTGATAGGACAATAATGGATTTGTAACTCTGAAAATAGAAACAAGCACTTTTTAGTTTGCAGTTCAGTATCCGAAACAAAGTAATGTTCAGCAACTTTTCGTAGTTATGCTGTTAAGTTATTTTTGGACGTTGCCGTGATTACACTAGATACCAAAAGAACCATTTTATATTGTTCAGTGACTTTTGCAAAGCTAATTGTTGTGTTATTTTTGGATGTTATAACGATCAGCAATTTTTGACAAAATGGTGTTCAGTTAATTTTGAACTTTAATGATGTTCATTCAATACTGGCGCCTATCTTGTCGAGCGATTTATGGATGATATAGTGTTCAGCGGTTTTGAAAATCTGAATGTGGTCAGCGACTTTTGATGCTGACTGTACTTACCCTAACCCAGATAATCTTAGGTAGATGATACTGATGTAAGTCGAAAAGGTCATTTCAATTTTTAAACACTTGTCGGGTGGTGAACTTACAGATGCGAGCACATTAACCACTGGGTTACTATGGTTATCTTAACCGCCACATTGTAGAAATAAATTAAAGGAATGTCAGTGACTAGGAGACATGCCATCTGTTGCGGTTCTGCTTAGTTGGCAAGTAATGCGATGTTAAGCCGGTGCGAATTAACACCTCAGGGCTTGTTGGAAGTAGAAGCCAGATGCACTCGGCTCTCAGGAGAATTGACGCAAAACGTTCATTTCTCTACGAATACTCGATACGCGCAGACGAGCATCAGCAGAACAGGGTTACTATCAAGACGTGTAACCTGACGGTAGTGGCTCAATCATGCATAGACTTTAATGAGTTTAATACTCACTTTGGTGGAAACTTATTTTTTAAGTAAAAAAGCTGCATGGGCTATCTCGTGACAAGCACATACCTAAATAAAAAGAGTTTTGACTTAAATGAGCAAATAGTGAAGAATGTTCGCGTTGTCGTTGTAGACAGTTGGCACCCGGCAGCGGCGCGTGTCGGCCCCGCCCACTCGCCAGTGTGCCGGGACACGCACGCGCGGGACCGCAGCCGCAGGCCGCGGGTAACGAGGTGGTCTCAACTAAACATAGCCTGCTCTTCCACCAGCAGAGGTGCGCTACCCGGCTAGTTATAAGCCAGTTCAAAAGTTAAGCTCTGCACACACCGGTCGTGAAATCCTAGCTCAAATCTTTAGCACCAGCCGTAGTTCGCGTCCTTGGCGCGCATCCGGAGCTCAACTCATACAGCATTCTTAGCACACATCCCGTAATTATACCACAGCCTTGTCAAACCTTTTCCTACAAGTGCACTTTAGTGTGCAACGCAGCGCTTCTCTGCTAGAATATTTTCATATAGTTAAACCTTGCTACAGTAGCAACAATCCCACCGCAGCACCCCAACTACCTTGATCAATGTTTCTCGAATGTTCCAAATGTCTAACTGACGTCCCTGCCGCTGCAGAACCGCAGTCAGCAGGTGACGGCAACTATTGGCTAGGTACAAAAAGTTCATTTTAAGATAAACTTTAAGTTTTGAATCAAAACCAAGATTTGAGGCATAAGTATTTATACATATATTATAAATAAAATAATTACTAAAACTGCGAGTGATGTTGGTTGTTTTAATACCAAAACTAAGTCTACCAACATTCAGTTTTGTATGAAGAACGCAGGAACTCTTAGGGACTGCTTCAACCGGTCTAAGGCTGTCAGAGAGCTGGTTCACATTAGATCGGACTAGTTTTATTGTAGACCGTCTGTCGGGTTAGTGTTTGCACTAGAAGCCGCCGATCACAGCTAATGTGCACCACCGTTGTTATGTTACCATCGTTTTACTACTGTAGACTTTTTAATTTCTTAGCAATTCTTCAATTTCGTCCTATCAGCCACCCTGGTCTCTGACCGTACTCGTGAATCCGTTCGTGTCATATCTTCTTCCATGGCCATAAGCCCACTAAGCCAAAACACTTCACAAAGTGCCCAAAAGTTAGCATATCATATTAGGGGTATCATATTAAAGTGCATATTAAATAAAAGCATATCATATTAAAGTGCCCCCAGTATATCATATCAGGGCAGTAGCCCTGATATGATATACTGGGGGCACTTTAAATGAAGTGTTTTTCACTATTAATTATTCATGTTATCGATAAATAGGTACGCATGTCATGTCGCCACGTTAACGATTAGATAGGCTTTGATTTTCGTAGTATTCTGTTATCTGAGCATTAATCAATTAGTTGAATGCATTGTCAACAAGTTTATAATAAAAGTGTAACAATGAGGATGCGATGATTTCTAAGGCTCTGAGCAGAAACCTCCTCCGGGGACATCATCGCAGACTTTATAACATTGTAATATCTTCATTAAAACTGACAACAGTGAACCCGTCACGTCAAGTGCAAGCGCGCTAACAAAATGCATTCTTTCTGTTATTTAGTGTCAGTTTTAAACTCAACTGCGTCAAATGCAATAGGTAGTACTGCACACAAGCTATAATTTTCCTGCTGACGTTCAAATAAAGCCCGCCTGTTGAGAGGCTCGAGGCCTTGGTGCGAGGAAACTACTAAGTGACAAGTCACTGCGCTGTACAAATGTAAATGTTGAAATAATAACTAGTAGGTTCCAGTACCTGAATTATTATGTAAGTAGATAAATACTTTAATAGGTAGTCTTACGTTACTGCAGAGGCCAGCAGACCCGGCATTTATGAAATTATGAACGACGAGGTGAAGCGGAGATGCACACATGTGAGGACATTAATGTCTCGTAGCGAGTTAGCGACCAAGAAGGCCTGTACAGCACTTACTTTTCTCAATTGATAAAGAAGGAAAATTAAAACAAAACGATACCCATACATATTATAAAGAGGAAAAGTTTGTATGTTTGTAATGGATATATATACCTACTAAACCTATTTAAAGTCTTTCACTTAGAAGACCTTAACCCTGCCCTTAACATCTTCCTTTTGCCTTCACCTTCGATTCCGGATCCTATTTTCTAATAAAAAGCGGAAAAGCGGCTTCCAACTTCTGAATAGTTTCGAATTTCGACTTCCGGATAATTGAAATAATGAGGTGCCTCGAACTGTTCTGTGATAATATAACCTGGCTTTCGAATGCATGAAATCTTTCAAAAACTGAATCGAGTGTTTTCGCAAATCTTCTATATGAAGCACCTAGTTAGCGTGTGCAAGGAGACGGAACGAGAGCCTAGCGGTCACACCACACTAATTAACAAACACTGGCTTTTTCAAGGTTATACAGACGGGCTGCCGCCGGCTCTACGACATCTACACAGTTAGGGGTCTGTTGCAGAAGATCTGATGAGTGAGTGCTTGGGCACTTTTTTGTGTAGAAAAATAACAATGGTGACTTAACTTGTGTTTATTTATGAGGGCACGCAGCTTTTCTCTTCAGCAGGGGTAGCAAATACTTGGACAGTGCGTGACCGCCTGGCGCAACAGCAAGCCGCCTGTCAAGTTCTGTCGTTCTCTCTTGCAGCTGACAGACACCGTCACTCTGTCACGACTCCAGCGACCACGAGTTCACGACTTAGTACAATATGTCATCGCCATACTGACACCCGATTAACACTAATTACATACTTGTCGAGCTGACATCGAAGCTATGACACAAGACGATTGCGATGAAGTAGTTACGTAGAATCCGGTCACCCGGTGTAAAGCCATCCATACTAATATTATAAATGAGAAAGTGTGTCTGTCTGTCTGTCTGTCTGTCTGTATGTTTGTCTTTCTTTCACGGCAAAACGAAGCGATTAAATGACGTGATTTTTTAAGTGGAGATAGTTGAAGGGATGGAGAGTAACATAGACTACTTTTTGTCTCTTTCTAACGCGAGTGAAGCCGCGGGCAAAAGCTAGTTAAATCATAAACAAATAATATTCGCCTACTTTGAAACATTTCGTTTCGTCGGCTAAAAATGAGTAATTCGGGTAACGAACCCTAAGAACAGATATCTAGAGGCAGTTAGCTACAATAATCAGATCTGATTAAAACAAACTTCGTTGAAATTAATTAATGAATAGATTAAACACTAATTACAATAAAGATATAGTTAAGATAGCAATTGAATAACATTAGATTTAAATTTAGATTTTGAAGGTAATGTAGGCACGTGTGGCGTGACCACATGCTGAAGCTGTTACTTCGGGAACAAATGAAAACCTTTCAGGGCAAACACGGACTGGGATCGATCATTTATTATTGTAAGTTTGTTACCTAGTACACTTGTATTGTTTTAAATGCTACCTCTGCTCTGTCTGTCTGTCTCTTCTTCACGCCTAAAGCCTAAACCACTGAACCGATTTGAACGAAATTTGGTACAGTATACTCAATACTCAATAAATTTATTGCATCCCATAATGTATACAAGGCTGGTAGGTAAATTAAAAGAAACAATTATGGACACTGTCGGGCACAGCAAGATAGTTTTTTTACAGATATAGTTTGAGACCCGCGAAAGGACATAGGATAGTTTTTATCCCGAAAATCCCCCGGGAAAGGGAACTATTATTCTACGCGTACGAAGTCGCGGCCAAAAGCTAGTCTACTTATAAGTACTTATAACAGAAGAGAGAGAGGATCACTGCATACAACTTGATTCCTCCGACTTCCATCGGGAAGTCCGGTACATACCCTATTTGCTTACTACGCCATTGAAAATGACACGGTACTCATAAAAATAAGTTATAATGTTTATTTTTATTTCCCTATTACAACATATTTACTTACATATTATGTATTATTAAGCCTTGGCCGCTGGTAAATAAGTTAGTCATCTTTTATTTTTAAATTAGATTTTTATTGGTAATTACGACCTCCTTTTAGGAGAACCTTCCGTGCGTTAGTTTTTGTTAAGTATTTTAACGCACATTTTTTACCAATAAAATAAAATTAAGAAAATATGTAAGTACATACTTAACTTAAACAGAATGTGCCGAGTGTGTGTGAATGTTTGTGAGTGAGAGTAGGTATGTCATGAGCGAATGGGATTAGAACAGTGTATACTTAACTGTCTGTATAAGTACATCAAAGTACATTATATTTATAACAATAGCACGTTGAATGGGCAATTTATTAGTAGAGCGTTGAGTAACACGACGCCTCTACTACTGAATTAATAATCTGTTTTAGGGTTCCATCACAGATTAGAAAACAGAAGGGTTCCATACCATACCGATAGGTTTAAACTTAAAACGGTACCCTTTTTTTAAGATTCCGCTGTCCAAACGTTTATCTGTCTGCCCATCTGTCACCAATGAACTCTGTAACTCATGAACCGTGATATTACTGTTGAAATTTTCACAGATGATTTAATTCTGTTGCCGCTATAACAACAAATAGGTACTAAAAATAAAATAAATATTTAAGGGCGCATCCATATAGCAAAAGTGATTTTTTTTTGTCCATTTCATGCCAACAATGGTACGGGACCACCTCGCACCTTAGCGGTTTTTTTAATAAGTACATCAGTTTTATTACAGCACATAAAACGTCTTCCAGTAGCTACTCTGCAGTAAATTAATTGCACGAAAGCTATTTTGTGGTGTGAAATTTGTTAGAACATCTATTAAAACAATCATAGTAGTGAAATTCAGCTCAGTAGTCTACCTTGTAAAAGGTATCAACATAATATTATGTATTTGGTTGATGATACTATACCTTATATAATATAATAATGCTGGCCACAAACAAGCTGGTTATAAGGTTATAGGAATCATCGTGTATATGAAACCTTAAATTAAGAACCCAATACGCTTGCCTGGCCTAAAAGACATTTTGCATGGCGACCATTTGCAACTAAACATACATATTATGACTCGTACTTTTTGACGCGTCGCTCCTGGCTTGCTTTTTCTTATTTACATTTTTTTAAGGTATTATGAATGTCACAGTTGGGAAATAGTTATTGTTTTCCTCTTTTTAACTAGAAGTGGATGACATGTTATTTGTGTAGCGACTGAAGCAGGTCGCGACATTGCCGCCTCAGTGGAGCGCCTTGAGCCCGCAGCTGAACTCAGGCGTGACCACCATCCATGATCGACGCGTCGCTGATAGCCACGGAGCATGCCGACAATGGAGCCCTACGTCTGAAGTATTTTTAGTGTAATTGATGACTTGATTGCTTTGGAGTCGTCGTCAACGTTATACTTACTGGTGCCGATTCTCCTATTCACAAACTAACCTAAATAAAACTTAAGTGCATCTTTCTCTTTTCATTTCATTAAGAAAAGGACAGAATATAAAAAATTAGTTAAGTCCTGTCAAATTAAGACACTCCATAAATAATTTAGACGCAATTAAAAACATGGCGACTAAATACTTTGCGCCTTACTAATAAACGCTGCATAAAGTTATGACAGGCTTATACGTCAAAAAATGTATGGTTACACATGCTTTATTCATTGCATAACTTTACACAGTGATTATTAGTAAGGGCATTTGTATATACGCCAGCTTTCTTCAGGCGCTGTTTGATTTGACAGGATTAAACTAAAATGTATCTTCTGTCCTTTTCTTTAAGAAATGGAAAGGAAAGATGCACTTACCCTAAATTTAGTTAAGTTTGTGAACAAGAGAATCAGCACAACTGTTTTGACGTTTTAAGTTAAATGAACAGTGGCAATAAATATAAATGGTCTATTGTTTTCTGCTGATTCCTCTTCAACTCCATCATTCAAATCGAGCATCGATACGGCTCGTTGTCCACTCTGTGCTCAGAACGCCTACAAAATTGTAATAGCAAGCGACCGCCTCTTGACACTTTTTGTACCAAATGTCTTGGTTTCTGTCCAAAATACTTTCATGTTTCATACCTTTTAGATCTTTTTTTTTTATTTTTAATAATTTATTTTTACAACAATTTTCTTAATTCCAACTGTTTATCCTCATAGACACATAGACAATCTATGTAGACTATCGTGCGCACTTCATGTGCAACTCATCCGTGGCGGCAGGAGACCCGCAGCGATGGATCGCTTCACGCGTGTCAATGAGATTGGTAACAGCTGAGTCACAGCACTGTATTGTGATGCTGTAAACACGACACGTACTATTGTTTTACCGAAAGGTCATCTATTACGTGGTTTTAGCTACTGTTAAGGCAGACCGGCCGGCGGCAGTGTCATTGTGTCAATGAGTTCTGGAAACGACTTTTAATTTATTTCACGTTATTTATATAATCCAGTATCCATAAAATTGCGAAAGCCTTGAGGTTATTGTTCGTGTTAGTCTGGTTATGAACTAACGGTTTAACGATCATATGGCGATTAACTTTTAATATGTTGATATACGACGACTGTTGATTTTATTGATACTTGTAACTTACATAATCTATCTGAATAAAGCAATTTTAATTTGCCTAGCCTACGTCGTTTACAGAATACGAAACCAATATTCATTCATGTTAATTACCATTTTCATTTTCCTAAGCTTGAAAATAATTTTCCTCACATTGCATCATTAACAAACATTATCCAAGATTAAAAACAAAATATGATTATCTTTTTAAATTCTTGAAGTAAATGTAATAAAAAACTTAATCTGAACATCATTATCATTACATATAATGAAACAAAGCCGCTGTCGATGTCCGGGTGCCTATAGATGCTTAAATCCTTTAAAGCTACGAAACGGATTTAGGGATTTAGATGCGGGGATAAAGGTACAGTCCCCGACTGGGAATCGATCCCTAAGAGTAAAGTAAATAGATATCGATCCCATGCTTTGTAGGTTAGTAGGTATAAGTAATAGGCTGAATGATAATTACACGCTTTCTAAAAAAGTTTCTTTCTTGCGCAGGACTCTTAACAGTATAGGTCTTGGAATGTCTTGGATAACATGAAAATGAAATGATATATTATGTATTCTTTATAAATAAACATCGCATTTTTTAATTCACCGCGCTTTCTCATGTTTAACTTCTCTGTATCGTTCCAATTTTAGTATATGTACTGCCGATTGCCGAAGCAATAATTTAATGATTCTGCGGATTTCTGCGTTCTGGCAATGTCAGTCAAATAAAGTGTTTAAGTGTCAAAGTCAACTTTAACTCTTTTTGGGTGCGTTCCAAAAAGGGTAAGAATTACACGGAGTCGTGCGAAAGTTACTGTAGACCGTTCCGAAATGAGCCAAGTGAAACCGAGGGTAACCGAACACTTACTCGACAGCTACCCGAGCAGTATTATTTTGGAACGCTTTCGGTAGAGTAATTTTCGCACTGATAAGTGCGATTTCTCACCCTTGGCTGAGAGTCATTAAAAATTACCTGACATATATATGTCAAAATCATATATGCGCCAATGTTGAAGTTTGATGTTGAAAAATGGATTTACTAAAGTAGAAACGAACAGGTAGTACTCATTAATACCATACCAAATAATAATATGCTTAAAAACACGATTTTCTTTCTTTGCAATAGAGATAAAAGGTTATGTTGACAGTGTCATTCTTAGATTATTAACCTCTAGATGTAGCCATGAGGTTGTAAAGAAGTGTGAAAGTGAGAAGCATATATACGAATTTCGTAAGAAAATTGAGACAAAGCATAACATGCTCTGTCTCGTTCGGCGTGGCCGGTTTTCGCTTGGCGAACATTGAAAAGTTAGCCAAACAAAGGGATGTCACTGTCATTGAATGGTCGGCTCGTATTAGTTTTTACAATTTTATAACAATTTCGGTAATTAAACCCATAGTTTTAATGTATATTTGAGAAATTGACTCCAGTAGTTAAGTGTTTAGTGCTTTTTCTGTGCTATAAAATGGGAGAATGCACTATTTTAGGCTGCAAAAGCCGCACAGAAAGAAAGCAAGATAAGAATGTTACTTTTCACTCGTAAGGATGCAAATATTACAAGTTATTGTGCATTGATTGAATAAATACATTTGTGTGTATGTAATTACATAGCTTTCGATCAAAATTAAGGACATTTTCTAGCGATATCGTTTATATTTTTATCTACATAACCTATTACTTGTTTTTCAAAGTGTTACCATACCTCAGTTCTATTTTTCCCATAACTTGATAATAAAATTGCAACTAGTTAAATAAATAAAATTAATCAGATAATTAATTAGTTCTTTGATGCCCTGTAAGGTATCCTCTCCCTTTTAAAAGGAATTTTATATAATTTTTATAGTTGGACATCACAAACATCAGTGAAGGAAAACATCATGAGACAGCCTGGACTCGTAACTTAAATAATACTTACGTACGATATAAATAATTTTGCACTTTTAATAAGGAGTATGATACGCAACTCAGTACATGAATGTAATAAGTAGTTGTTGCAACGGAACATCTCACGGTTTTGGTCATATTTCGGGAAAATTTTACGTAATGACAACATTGAAATTTTATAGTGCTGTCTCATTGTGCGGCCACGCGGTGGCTACATCTAGAGGTTAATAATCTAAGGTGTCATCATATGACCCTTACCATCATGACCCTAACCCGTTCCAAAACAGTAAATCGATCTGTAGCGTTCAAAAACATTATAGCCGTTCTCTTTCTTTCGTTGTTTCTATCTCTCTTTAACTTCCGAGTGAATTCCTCGCACGTTTTGGAACGCACCCTTATATTGGTCAAACATTGATAATAATGTCATCAATGTCATGTCTGTCTGTCAGCCTGTCAGTTTGTCAATGTCAAATAAAACGTCAAACGAAGAAAAATAATACTCCGAAGTCCGAAATATCATTATATTTATTTTAATTATAAACAATGCGCTCATTAACATTTAGTTTTCTAAGAATTTGTAAAAATAAACAGGTATGCATCGGGTTACCTCGCCGGATTAGCAGCACCGTGCAGCCTGATGTAGCGCCAGTAACGGGTACGCAACATTCTGTCTAACATTGTTTATCTAATCTATTCTGAATTCAATATACGAGCAGAGCTTCTTTTTTATTACAAATAGACATCCTAGGCACCTAATATACCACAGATATCCTTTGCCGAAAATAATACGTACCTAGGCAATTTAAAATTAGATTTCCCCGCGAACTTACAAAGTTTATTTGTAAAGATGTAATAGATCGAAATTTAGATTTACTTAGTAAAGGTAAGTAATCTGTTGAAAACGTAGTTGAACCTAACACTCGCCTAACTTATTATTACACAAAATTTTTACCTCACCTCTACTTACTATGTTTGAAATTTTGAATTAAGTATACAGTATACTATGTAAATTAATAAGATTTGGTGGGAAACTAAATGTTCAGCATGTTACTGGATCTGTGCATTACAAGAAACACAGTATACTGTGGGTTCGCTGGAGGAGGTCATTAAGATAGAGTTATGTATGACATGGTGCCTAGTAGGTGCTAGTTAGGAATGCTAAACCAATTTTTTTCATGCACTTTCTTCATAAGGTCAGTCCGGATGTTCATGGTCACAAGCAGACTCTGCACAAGCACAAGCAGAGTCTGCTTGTGACCATGGCCTGGTCACAAGCATGGTCTTTTTGTATATATTAATATTTATATTTATATCTATACATGGTGTCCCACGGCAATGCCACATGGAGGGAAAGTACCTTAAATATTGTAGATAGAACATTTTACTGAAAGAAGACATTATTTGAATTTTGAAAACATTTTAAACTGCATTCATAGATATTCAAATAATTACATAGTTGAACCGGGAATCGAACCTGTTACCCGAGAAAATTAATCAGCCTGTAGTTTTATCCTACCGATCGAAAGGCTTTATCACAAGAATTATTTTCTGCTAAATAACATAGTGTCAAAAATAAAAGAAAGACCATGAATTTTAACATTTTTAATAAAAAAATTGTCAATTTTTCAAACGCTCAAAACTAGTCCCTTCTTCTTGAAATCTTGGATACAAAGTGATACCTTTTGATTATTTCGTTTCCTGACGATTTTTTGGTCTTGTTGTGGTGGATATTTATTTATTAAAATGATGCGTACTATTTAAGTGGGTAGATTAATTAGTAATAAGTAGTTATGATTGTCAATTGCATGTCCTTACGTCAATGTAAGCTTTTAACTTTTCAGAACAAAATTTTACATCAAATGTAAAAATTTACGGTCTTCCTTTTATTTGTGACACTATGTTATTTAGCAAAAAATAATCCTTATGATGAAACCTTTCGATCGGTATGATAAAACTATAGGGTGATTATTTTTTCTCGTGGAACAAGTTCGATTCCCGGTCCAACCATTTAATTGTTTAAAAATCTATGAATGCAATTTAAATTGTTTTAAAAATTCAAATAATGTCTTCTTTCAGTAAAATGTTCTATCTACAAGATTTAAGGTACTTTCCCTCCATGTGGCATAGCCGTGGGACACCCTGTATATATTAATGTACGCCATAGACTACCCTTTACCCATTTTTATATAATGTGATTCCATCCAAAGGTTGCCTGGAAGAAATTGCTTTTAAGCGATAAGGCCGCCTATTGTACTCTTGCATATTTGTTTGTGTTGTCCTTTACTGTTTTTGTCCTATTGGTGTACAATAAAGAATATTCTATTCTATTCTATTCATGGCAGGTGTAACCCTGCCGAAACGTCAAGCCAAAAATAAATAAAAGGTATGTGCGCGTTAAATCCCGATAAACAGTGAAGTATAAATATGCAACGCGAAAGTTTAAAGTATAATATTTGATGATTTCCCACTCAATAATAAATATAATACCAGCCTATAACTGTCCCACTGCTGGGCAAAGGCCTCTTCTCATACAGAGAAGGCACGAGCATTGATCACCACACTTGCTCAAGACGGGTTGGCGATTTCGGACTTATATTAACTACTAGCTGTCCCCTGCGGTTTCACCCGCATTTTTCGTTACTGCTCCACTCCCGTGGGTCGTAGCGTGATGGTATAGCCTATAGCATTTCTCGATAAATGGGCTATCTAACACTGAAAAAATTTTTAAAATCGGACCAGTAGTTCCAGAGATTACCCCCTACATATAAACTTACAAACCTACAAACTTACAAACTTACAAATTTTACCTCTTTATAATATTAGTATAGACAAGTCCAGGTTTCCTCACGATGTTTTCCTTCACCGATGTCTGTGATGTCTAAAATAAACTTTAGAAAGTACATATGAATTGAAAAAGTCACATTGTCATTGTCAACCTCTTGCATGAGAGGCGGGCGCCTTAACCACTAGGCCATCACGACAGATTTCCCACTCACCAAAAAAATAATAATAATAATTACGCAACTTATATTCAGTCTCTTGATTTTCATTGATTGACGCATCAGCATGACGTAGGTAGTTGTTGTCCTATGTTAAACTTCAATGCTGTAAATCGTTGAGGAATTTCCTCGACTGTATATGGTTTCCATTATCAGATCTACTGCAGACCCTCATTACAACCTATATGCAAAGTTCTCATCAATTTAAATGAATTAAGTCCAAACACAAGGTAGCAACTGTAAACCGTTGAAGAGTTCCCTGAACTATCCGTCGTCTTCATCATCAGACCCCTAATACAGTCACAATCCATCTAGGTGTATAGTTCTTATCAATACAAATTAATCAAGCCCAAACACAAGGTAGCTGCTGTGAATTGTTGAGGAGTTCCCTCGACTGTCTCTCGGCTCCATCATCAGATCTACTTCAGATCTTTATTATTGTGGAGCTCCTTTAGATTAAAGTTGAGCTCACGAAGCTTTTTGAGGCAGGTTTACCCAAACTGTTACTGGCACTTTCCTCAAAAGGTTAGCCCGAATGTTATTCTGCATGGTTTGTTGCACAAAAATATTGAAATTGTCTGGACTTTAAAAGATACGATGATCCCTGAGTTTGTTTCGGCGTTTCTTCTCAGAGGTAGTCCAGTTAGGAAATGCCGGCTCCAACTAGCATAAAAAATATGACATGTAAAAGTGATTTTAAGATCCTACTTGCAAAATAAACGATTTCATTTCATTTAATTGTAGTACTTTAATAAATACTTAATGAAAAACTTACAAACGCACTAGTCGCCCCTATGATTTTGAAAGTTCCCCTCGATTTGTCTGGTCTGCTATCATCAAACCCTGATTTTCTTGATGAAAGGACCACCTTGGAAATGTCTTCTTTTCAACAAAAAAAGAATCATCAAAATCGGTTCTTAAACGACGAAGTTTCTTCGAACAAACATAAAAAAAACCGGTCAAGTGCGAGTTGGACTCGCGCAACGAGGGTTCCGTTAATTTGTATTTTTTTAGCGAAATAACTACAAAATTACGGTTTTCGCAGTTTTTTCTTTACTTGTGCTACATGTATGACATTGCTTCTTGCTAAATTTCATGATTATTGGTCGATGGGAAGTACGGTGAGCTACACATCAAGTTATACTTAACCAGTATAAGCTGACTTCTAATATTGTACGAAAAACATACACAATGCGAGGTCAGCTAAAACTGGTTTTGTATAGCTTGATGTGTAGCCGTGTGTACCCTATAGGTTTTAATTTCCTTGCAAATGTCTAAATATGCAATGTAAACCGCCGTATCTTTTTATTGCATCATATAACATTTATTTATTCTAAAACTTAATTAGTATATAATATAACTAACTTAACTATAAAATCTAAATATAATATATACAAAACTTAAATAAATATTTACAAACAAAACTGCTAAAATAAAAAAAGGAAATACACTACAATTAAAATATAATGGCATCAAAAAATTCCTCCGCATCGCTGTCAACCGGTAAAGTACCCAATAGGCTGGCAGCATTGCCACGTTGGATGGCAATGCTAAGCCTCTGACCAAAATAAAAGCCAGCCTTTGGGTCACGGGATGTGTCAACCAGCCTTTTCGACAGCTCTTTAAATAAAAGGCGGGCACTCGGACCCCACGGCCCGAGGGTTTCAACCCCAAACGGCTCGAAAATATAGTTACCAGTAAGGTTACTATATTTCCGCCGCTTGAGGTTTTCCGCAGCCGAGGCGGCAGCACCGGCACAGCACGACGTACTAGGAAGGTGGGATGGCGCAAGAGTATCGACACACGTAGCGTCCCACACTAAAGGCCTACCCATCTTCCATGGGAATAAAGACATACCGTCAGGTCTCTTGCCATCGTCGCGTGCCAAACCGTTGGGTTCTAATACAGCTGGAACGCCGACGGCAACAAGAGCACGACGAATGATGTCATTAATATTCGCGTGCCGCGCTATACGGCCCGCGCTCCGGCTGCACGACAAGCCACGGTGTCCGAGGCCATTGACAGCTTCCCCACAGTTTATTGCATTGATTTAGAAACTTGATTTTTTCACTGCTTTGAGAGATAGCAGACTTGCAGCTTAATATCTCGACGCATTTCTGGGAAAAGGGGTCTTGACAGACGGACGAACAGACGGACGAGCGGTTGTGAACTAACTACAAATTTACGGTTTTCGGAGTTTTTCCATTACTTGTGCTACATGATCTTGCTTTTTGCCAAATTTCATGATTCTTGGTCAATGGGAAGTACCCTGTAGGTTTTGAGTTTTGATTGCCTTGCAAATGTCTAAATAAGCAATATAAACCGCCGTATCTTTTTATTGCGTTGATTTAGAAACTTGATTTTTTCACTGCTTTGAGAGATAGCAGACCTGAGTGTGTGATATTAATTTCAGCTTAATATCTCGACGCGTTTCTGAGGAAAAGGGTCTTGACAGACGGACGAATACATGGACGGATGGTTGTGAACTAACTACAAATTTTCGTTTTTCGGAATTTTTCCTTTACTGGCGCTACATGACCTTGCTTTTTGCCAAATTTCATGATTCTTGGTCAATGGGAAGTACCCTGTAGGTTTTGAGTTTTGATTGCCTTGCAAATGTCTAAATAAGCAATATAAACCGCCGTATCTTTTTATTGCGTTGATTTAGAAACTTGATTTTTTCACTGCTTTGAGAGATAGCAGACCTGAGTGTGTGATATTAATTTCAGCTTAATATCTCGACGCGTTTCTGAGGAAAAGGGTCTTGACAGACGGACAAACAAACGGACGGACTGATGTGAAGTAACTTCAAATTTACGGTTTTCGGAGTTTTTCCTTAACTTGTGCTACATGATATTGCTTCTTGCCAAATTTCATGATTCTCGGTCAATGGGAAGTACCCTATAGGTTTTGAGTTTTGATTCCCTTGCAAATGTCTAAATATGCAATATAAACCGCCGTATCTTTTTATTGCGCAGACTTTGAAACTTGATTTTTTCACTGCTTTGAGAAATAGCAGATTTGAGTGTATGATATTAATTTCAGCTTGATATCTCGACGCGTTTCCGAGAAAAAGGGTCTTGACAGACAGACGAACGGACGGTCGGACGGATGTGAACTAACTACAAATTTACGATTTTCAAAGTTTTTCCTTTACTTGTGCTACATGACCTTGCTTCGTGCCAAATTTCATGATTCTTGGTCAATGGGAAGTACCCTGTAGGTTTTGATTTCCTTGCAAATGTCTAAATATGCAATATAAACGGCCGTATCTTTTTATTGCGTTGATTTGGAAACTTGATTTTCTCAACGATTTGAGAGATAGCAGACCTGAGTATGTGATATAAATTTCAGCTTGATATCTCAAAGCGTTTCTGAGAAAAAGGGTCTTGACAGACGGACGGACGGACGGACGGACAACAAAGTGATCCTATAAGGGTTCCGTTTTTACCTTTTGAGGTACGGAACCCTAAAAAGCATATATACGGTCGAATTGAGAAACCTCCTCCTTTTTTTGAAGTCGGTTAAAAATGCAAACCCAACAATTGGCTCTATACAGAAGATCCGAGCATGGTGGTGATCAGTCCATCGTGGAAGGAGGATGAGGAGGCGGAGCTGCGCAGTGCGGTGCTGCGGGACATGCAGGTGTTCCCCGACTTCATCTCGGAGCGCGAGGAGGCTGCGCTGCTGCAGGAGCTGGAGCCCGTGCTGCGCCGCATGAGATACGAGTTCGATCACTGGGATAATGTTAGTGCTAAACAATCTTGTTATAATTGGAAATTAATTGAAAAAACATGAAGAACTATTCTGTTAGCCAGTCATCAGCCAGTAGGTCAGGATATACACATGCTACACACATTGAACATTTACCTTACCTCGCCGCAATTATTGCACCGCAGTTGTTTGCTATGAATATGTTTAAATACATCTGCAGTATATGTGTCCTCAATGTGTAGTGTGCGTTCCCGCGAACAGATGTAAGGGGGCCATATTTACTGAGATACCAATGTACACCTGTTGTGCGGCTGCGGCGATATATAATGTGCGTGTGTGTCAGGCGATCCAGGGGTTCCGCGAGACGGAGCGCAGCTCGTGGAGCGCGGAGAACTCTCTGGTGCTGGGCCGCGTGCGCGCGCTCGCGCTGCGTGCCGGCGCGCGCGCGCTGCCGCACGTGCACGTGCTGGACCTGGCCGCTAACGGACACATCAAGCCGCACGTCGACGCCGTGCGCGTGAGTACTGCACTGTACAGTTACTATTACACCCTTAGGTTCGCACGACAACTTTAAATATAATAATTCGCCTTTAAATATCCATCTCTAATGAATTTTTATTTACTCATTGGGGTAGTGTTCTATTCCACAAAATCGTCGGAACAAGTTTCGTGTTTCCTAGATCAGTAGCGGTTTGGGCTGTGCGTTGATTTATCAACAGTCAGTTAGATTACCACTTTATATAATAACTAGCGGCCCGACCCAGCTTCGCATGGGTAGATATAAGTTGACACAATAAAAACACAATAATAACAAAATAATAGATAACACAATGATAACAAAACTTTTTTTTAATTTGATCGCAGCGCTAACTGTCGGGACAGACTAAAATTAAAATTCGAATATTATTTAAAATTTGACACTGCGATGGTAGCGCCGACATGTTAAGAAGTACTGCTACGCATTTTCTTATAGAACCTTTTTAATATCATTGTTTATGTTTATGACATCTGAAAGTGATTATTATTTAAAATTTGACACTGCGATGGTAGCGCCGTCTGTCAGATCCAATGTAAAACATTCCAAAATCAACAACTACTAATAAATTAATTGTGACTGTCAAAATAATAACAGACAAATAATTAGCAATAAATTAAAATTGCGACTATAATTTGAGATTTAAACTATCCAATCTCTCAAGTTGGATCGAACTGCACATGGTGTGCGAATTTTATTATAATCGGTTAAGTGGTTTAGGAGTCCATTGAGGACAAACATTGTGACACGAGATTTATATATATTAAGAAAGATATATCGCCTTTTCATCATATTCGTCAATTTCTTTTAAAAAGTGTATTTGTATATTTTTCTAAATACACTTCTGGACACATCAGATCTATTGGCCCACCTCAGAGTTTAGGTTTCGATGGCCCCTACCGAAATATGATTGCTAGATTGAACAAAAACTGTTGATGCAGTTTTAAACCTGATACATTTTACCATCTTTTTCGATCGTATTGTTTTAAATTTGAATTCAGAATACCATACGACATGGAGCTACGCCTAACAAGTCGGATATGCGCCTTGTTAAAGGCAATTGATTTTTGAATAAAAAACATCTTTTATCAAATAAAGGTTTAATTTAATAACGCGTGTTGCCTTCATGGGCATCTACCACAGCTCTCATACGATTAGGCATAGAGTTTATCAACCGCTCTATGAAATTTTGAGGGATCATCTCCCATTCCTCTTCTATGGCAGTTTTCAACTCCTGCATCGTCTGGGCAACTGGCTGACGAGCCCTAGCACGTCTTTTTAGCTCGTCCCACATGTGCTCAATGGGGTTCATGTCTGGGCTTCTGGCTGGCCAGTCCATAACTGTGATGTTCACATCCCGAAGATATTCCCTGACGATGCCGGCCGCATGGGCTCTTGCATTATCATGCATAAAAAGGAAATTTGGGCCCACATAGTCCGCGTATGGTATCACGTGAGGTTCTAAGCACTCACGAATGGACCTTTCAGCATTTAATGTTGGCAGCCGTGGTCCTGTAACAACCTCAAGTTGAGTTTTGCCGCTCGCGGATATACCGCCTCAGACAGTCCATGAGCCACCGCCATAAGCAACCCTCTCTTCAAAGCAGCATTGTGCGAAACGCTCTTCCTTACGTCGGTAGACCTTCTTCCTTCCATTATTGCCATGTAACACAATTTTAGACTCATCAGAAAAGAGTACACGGCTCCAATCTTGCTGTGTCCAATTTAAATGACTGCGTCCGAAATGAAGGCACGCTGTTCGGTGGGCTCGCGTTAGTTTGGGCCCATTAGCTGGCTTGTGTGGTACCATATCGCGTTCTTTTAACCTTCTCCGAACAGTTCGAGCGCTCACAGATACTCCGTGGAAGTCGCGAAGTTGGTTTTGTATCTCAATGGAGGTAAATTTTGACGGGCCAGTTGGTCTAGTGGTTAGTGACCCTGACTGCTAAGCCGGAGGTCGTGGGTTCGATTCCCACCCAAGACAAACTTTGTGTGATGAGCATGATAGTTTGTTCTGTGTCTGGGTGTAATTTATCTATAATATGTATGTATTTATAAAGTATATAAGTATGTAATGTATATCAGTTGTCTGGTTACCATAACACAAGCTCTGCTTAGCTTGGGATCAGATGACCGTGTGTGAGTTGTCCTAAGATATTTATATTTAAGGTGATGATTTCTCAAGCTGGTCGTCACGATGAATCGATCCTGACTTTCAGTTGTGACCCGAGATCGTGGCCGTCCTTGGCGACGAACAAAGCCGCCAGTCTCTAGGTACCTCCGATAAACATTTCGGACCACAGATCGACTTAAATTAAGTTGAGCACTCACGTTTCTTTGGTTGTGTCCGGCCTGAATAAGTGCCACAGCTTGGGCGGTGACTTCAGGTGAAGTATCCATAGATTATTGATAGAACCTCACCTTAATGTTAAGAATAAGTAATGTTTGTTGCAAAACCAAAGATACCAAAGGATACCAATCACTTTTTCAAGAATTAAATCCAAGTAAACCAATAAAACCAAGTTTTCTTCATTGAGTTATAATGTACTACGTACTAGAGGAGCTATCTCAAACAAAATATGGCGCGTAATTTGGTGACAGCGGAGCATGCGCCGTGCAACCGGGTGCCATAGATAACAACAATGCACGCAGATGCGACATATTTTTGAAGTCGACTTCTATAATATTATGTGCATTGTGGGTATCGTTATAGAAATAGTTATATTTAAAATAAGAAATGTATAACATAAAATTGTGTGGAAAATAATAATAATATTGAAAGGGTAGTGAGGGAGTGTAGTGTCGGTTGTGTGAGATAGAGTATCAAAGTGTCGGTCAGTGTATACCTGGAACTTAGCAGAGGTAAAATTAGTCGGGAAGTCGTGAATTTAGAAGATACATAAGTATTTTCAGTTGCCTCACAATATCTTGTATATTATTTAAATAAAACGAATTTAAACTGTAAAAATTTTAATTCCCATGAAATAATATAAGTACCTACTCTTCTTAACTTTGTGGTGTATTTCTCGTTTTTCTTGAAATGGACGGAACATATTCGTGAATATTCTATTGGCAATCACGTGAGTTTGCTGCGATTCTTCTGAATAAATTTAATCCATAATTCTCTAGTACTAGGACACGGCCGACGAAACTTTAAAAAAAATATATATTTAATAAATAAAAAATATTAATATTACTTAATTTATTTTTTCTCATGATTATTAATAACATTTTCTTGTTCGTAATTGTTTAACGTTACCCGACAATAGTGTCCATTCTGCGCATGTGTTAGATTTACACAGATGTAATTACTATTATACAAGGTGTTTTTCTTGAAGTGCTCATCCTTTCAGGGGGCAAGTATGATAGTGATTCTCGACCCAAATCCATAATAAAATTGGTAGGTATTTTTTTTTAATTTTATTCATATCGGTAAGTGTGCAATTACCGTTCTGAAAATGCGGCCAGTGTGTAGCCTCTCTATGACCGCGCGCTCACGCACACAAACAAACGCAAACAAAATTCATAGACCCTACGCGCGGCGATGGGGATGACGACGTCCCTTTCTATCCCACAAGCCACGCCCCGCGGCCGCGCACACGCAGAGATCAATTTTTCAGTGTCATTGGAATCCCCGGTGCATGCGTACGTCCGTCCCTCAGGTGCGCCGGTTAGTGAGCGCGGTATCGGAATACTACAATGTTGTCTTGGTCCTCCAGTATGTCTTCAGTGGAGACACCGTGTCTCGAGCCATCGCGATGTTCAGAACCTCAGCCAAGCTGATAACGTTACGCAAGTTACATTTTGTCACCAGTGTTTCACAATTATGTGCAAAAGTGATCAGTGCTTTCGACACTTTAAAAACGAATGTGTTTGTGTTACGTAAGCTGAAAAATAAACAATCAGCAACGTCAAACTTGACTGTGCCTGGAGCGTGAAGGAGCAACCTTCAAACAAATTCTCGAAGTAGGTAACAAGTACGTAATTTACTTATTTGTACAAAGACAACCATTAGTAAGAGGTTGATAGCTAAATCACCGCCCCTAAGACGACCCACTGACCAATCAATGTTATTACTCTAATAAGATTATTTAAAATTTTTAACTACCCTAAAAATACCTACCTAACAGGCTAAAAATAAAACACTTAAAACCCTAACCCGTAAATACCTACTTATCTGGCACAAATTGTCTTGAGGTATTTTTGTGGTACAGCTCGATAAAAAGAACGGATTGAAAATTTAAAATCAACCAATTTAATTCACGAATAAACACGAAATTATTACGGACCTTGGGGCTGAATTTACCTACAGAGCGCAATGAATGCGCCGAGCAACTACATGCCGAATTATTATTAGGTATTACAGGCCTAAACTTTCCCACTGCAAGACCTCCCTACCTATCACTTATTTTGTCGAATGCTGGATTGTACGAAAAACATACACAATGCGAGGTCAGCTAAAATACCTACTTCTTAGTGCGTCTTAGTAATACTAATAAAGCAAAACTAAATGAGCATTACATGCCTACATGCATACCTACCCATGTTTCGTCTTTATCTTGCAATCATAATTTCACTTTCATTTCACGTTTGTTTATTTTGTATCACAGCTGATTAGGTACTTAACAATCGATGCCAAATCGCCAACGTGCCTTTTAATAAATTATGTAAGGCTAAGGATTTCGCGTCATAAACATTAGGTTGCGGGTTCGAAACCTAGCAAGTAGGTACCACTGTTATTTTTCTAATTCTGCAGGTACTTTTTCTAAGTTTTTACCTTTAAATAAGAAAAGTCTAAATAAAAATATCTTTTAATAAATAAGAAAACTCGTTTTAGCATACACGAGTCAGAAAGGGTCAATGACCGTGCTGTACAGCTGTTGTGTCGTCCTTGGCTGGTTATCTAGTCCTAGGATAGTCAAAAGCCAGTAATCCAAATAATGTACTTACATGACTGTGATTATCGAATTAAAGAAAAAGTTGCTCTAGGTACCAGCGCATAAATAAATTACAATTACTTTTTTTTACCGCCGCACTTCAATTTACGAAACTTTGAGTCCACGTGGACTGAGGCGGCTAAGCCAAAGAAAGTAGTGAATATTTCGCCAAAAGACAACCCGTCGTGTCATTGGTCCGTCGCGTCGCTCGGTCGGCGCCTTTCATACTTGGCGCAAGCGCAAACACCGCACTTTATTTTTAAATTGAATGTAAAAGGATTCCGTATCATTTAAATTCGTAATAATTTTTTTTCCCGAGTTTACCTCGGTATCGTGTAACTATCTAATTTTGGGCACGCCGTTATAGCGGCGGTAAGACCCCTCTTTGAGGAGTGGCTGGAGAGGCGTCATGGCACTCTCACGTTTCGCTTGACACAGGTCCTCACCGGACATGGTCAGTTCGGGAGGTTCCTGTGTCGGATTCGGGCGGAAGCGACGCCTGGGTGTCACCACTGCAGTAACGGTCGCCTGGAGGACACGGTCGAGCACACAGTCGAGGTGTGCCGCGCATGGGCGGAGCATCGACGTGTCCTCGTAGAGGCGATCGGCGGCGGTGACCTCTCGCGCCCGGCGCTGGTTCAGGCCATGCTTCGGGGCGAGACGGAATGGGATGCCGTCGCCTCCTTCTGCGAAGCAGTTATGCTAGTGAAGGAAGCGGCGGCGCGCGAGAGGCAACGACGAGCCTCTCGCCCCGGACTAAGACCCAGGCGAAGACGTCGAGAGTCGCAAGACGACTACCGGCCACCGTAGGCGCGGTTCTGCGGATGGCGAGCTATGGGTAGCTCGCCGCCCGGCTAGGACCAGGACCGCGTAGACGGCGCGTTTTGTTCCACGCGCGCCTCAAAGAGAAGGAGTCAGCACAGGAAGGGGCCCAACAGGGCCAACGCCTGCCGGGGTTGCGGAATGTTTATAGTGGTTACCGTGACCCTGGAACATAAAGGGCAATCGAAGGAACATGAGTGGGTTTTAGTCAGTAAGAGTCTGACACGCCCTCCCGTCGCACCCAGGACGGGAGCAGTCATTGGATGATTTCCCACTCACCAAAAAAAAAAAAAAAAAAAACTATCTAATTTTATTACGTAAAGTATTTTTAACATTTTGACATATTCATAAGAATTAAGTTTATCGCATCATATTATGTCTAACTACAGGCTTACATGTACTTAATAAGGATCCCTGATGCCCTTGAGCGTGTGTGCGGAGTGGGCGGAGCCTCGTACAGGCACTTACACACACAGTGACATGTTGGGCGATAGATCTAGAGGTGATTCTGCATTTTTTACGAGGTTTATGATTCTACATAATTCTGAAAAACAGTCAAATTTAAAAAATAAATATCTCAAGTACTATTAATTGTTGACCAGGTATCGTATTTTTATATGATTATTTACGAATGTTATAAAAACGTCCTGGGAGGTTAAGCAGTATAAGAAATGCACCTTGTATAACTACGTATTTCACGTTGTATTAGAGGTTAGTAAGTTAATTTATAATTTAAAAATAGTAAAATATGTAAACAACATAATTTTAAACAAAATAAGATGTATTTTAATTTTTCACAACAAATAAGTATGAATTTGACTTGTTTGTCGTAGTTCATAGACGTCTATAAAAGCGAGTGTTATGACGATTTTAAATGACTTTTGATCCAGACGTTGAACGGTGCGGAGCTCTCCGAGATTGTATATAAGTTAAGTATAACTTCTTGTGTATTGTGATAATTGTAATATTTTATCAAGTTTAAAAGAGTGTTCATGGAGTTTCTTGCTGGCTCTTCTCCATTGGAACCTACTATTTTGGAACCAGCAAATAGCTTTTCGTTAAATTGAATAAATGATTTTGAGTTTTACCTAAAGTTTATTTTATTATAAAATCATATTTAAAATGTAGTATATAGAAAGATTATTAATGATAAATTGCTTTTGTTTCATACAGAAGGTTTAGTTTCAATGACAACTTAAACTTATAACCAAAACTGGTTTCAATTACAATAAATGCTTTTCACATAATTTGCTTTTATGTTTAAATATTTAACCCTCCCTTTTTAATATTCTAACACATGCAACAAATATTTTACTCTTTGATATTAACATCAACATGGCCGCCGTCGAGGTGACTCGTCATACTTTCCACATTACAAATAATAAAATTAAATTAGGCATGTTTTAAAGATAATATTTTGTACTTACTGGTAAAAAAATCACTCCTTGAATTTTATTTATATTTCTCAAGCTGTTTGAACAGTATCTCAATGCACACGAAGGCATATTTTTGAACAAATCTTTGCACTCGAAATCGTCTAGCTGCTGCAAGCGCTCGACATAGACTAAGTGAGTTAGGGTGCATGCACTCTAACTCGTGTTACAAAAAATTTAGTTGAGGTGACTCCTCTAGTACGAAGTACATTATAACTCAATGGTTTTCTTAGTATTCGATTGTTTGATATCAACAAACAGGCTCCAAATTGTCTTTTGTTTCTTTTAAATTCTGTGTTCGAAATTCAAAAAAAGACTATTGAATGAAATTGTGAATGTGCCAGGTTCAAAACTGCATAAAAACTTTTTGCTCGACCTAATATAAAATTTTAGCTAGGACCAAACGAAACTGAAAATACAAGGTGGGCCAATAGATGTGTCCAGCAGGCCTACCATGAACTCTTATAGCAGGTCAATTTTCGACGATAATTAACCTGCCGTGTTAGTTTTGTACCATAAGCGCGCTAAGCAGCAGGCGAGCTAGCGGTCACGTGATCTAAACCGGCGAGTGACCACGCCCACGTGACAGCAGCTTAGCGGGCTGTATACTCACCAATTCACCATGAAGTCTTTTTTGACAAATTTAGCATTCGACCGTTGAACTGCCCTGCCGTCATAATTTGCAGGCTTGTGAAAGTTAAAATACAAAAACGTAATTATTATAATATGCATATAAAATAATTCGGACGTTATTTTAAAGTATTGTAAAATATATAAAAATATCCGTAAGCTGTGTCTTTACTGATAATTTTAGATGTGTGATGAAGATGAAACTTTTAAGGCCCTGCGCAGACGACAGACTATCCGTGACGCACTTTTTAGTCTGTGAAAATAGAACCTATGCAATTATATGCAGTAACGCAGACGACGCGCAAAAAGTCTTAGTTCTCTTAGTTCAAACTTTTTGTGCGCCGCAGACTCGATCGCACAAAAAGTGTGCCGTCTGCGCAGGGCCTATGTTTCACGAAGAAGATGAAACTTTTAAGTTTCACGAAGAAGATAATCGTAGCACCAGTGCAAAACAAAGGGATAATATGAGAGAGTATATAGAGTATATATATAGAGTATGTATATGTGAGAGTTGTTTAAAATGTCGTGCTGACCTTTAATTTAAATAAATTAATTAATAAATAAATCCAATGAATTTCACTGTATTTACCCAATCACATTTCTCGCTGATCGCTAGGAGGAATTGGGAGTTTTAGTATAATATTTGGTTCCCTATCCATTTGCATAAAATTTTAAGACCTAATATAACTTCGCATAATGTTGTTTGGCATAATTATATTTTCGCATAACATAATTACGCATAACTGCTCATTGCATAACTTTTTTAAGCATAATGTCTCTAACCATAATAATGATTAGGCATAATATTCTAAAGCATAAACTTATTAAGCATAAAGTTCTAAAGCATAACTTTTTTAAGCATAAAGTTCTAAAGCATAACATTTGTAAACATAATGTCCTAAAGCATAAAATTTAAAGCATAAATTTCGCATAAAAATATTAAAACATATTTTTATAGGTATAACAATGGAAAATTTATTAACACCTAGAATATTTAGACACTATACCCGCATGCAAGCAAGCATGCAGTATGCAGCATGCAAGCAAGCATGCAGCATGCAAGCAAGCATGCAGCATGCAAGCAAGCATGCAGCATGCAAGCAAGCATGCAGCATGCAAGCAAGCATGCAGGCAAGCATGCAGCATGCAAGCAAACATGCAGCATGCAAGCAAGTATGCAGCATTCAAGCAAGCATGCAACATGCAGCAGGCAGGGTTTCTGTGACGGCTCCGGCGCTGCGGGCCTCCGGCGGCTCCACGCGTGCTAATTGTCGCAGACGGCTTTCGCTCACCACCGCAGCTTCGGCTTGTTGCAGCCTCAGCCGCGGCGGCTCGCTCCCAGCCGCCTGCTCCTCAGCCCGCGGGCCGCCTCGCCCCTACGCGCCTACGCGATTTTAAATAACACTGTAGGGGTAGGGCAAACAAGACTACGTGGAGTCGGTTTTGCAGCAATTCGGTTCTGTCACTAATTTTTGTTGCACAGTATATTAACTTTATAACCAACAATTTATTTGATTGTTACAGAAACTACAGCAAATTGGTTTGCTTTACATAATGTCATGTATATTTATATTTATATATCATTTGCATGAAAATTGTTTTTGTTATTTATATTAATTGTATGCCTAAACATTATTATGCTAATAGTCATTAGGCCTACTAACGTTATGCTAAATAGTCTTCTAACGTTATGCTAATAGTCATTAGGCCTACTAAAGTTATGCGAATCAAATTTATGCCAAAACAAATTAGTCTTTAACATGATTATGCCAACATAAAATGTATGCCTAAAAAAAATATGCCGAAGTATTATTATGCCAAAACAAATTGTGCCAAAATCGTTATGCCGAAGTATATTAGGACAAAGAATATTATGCGAAAAGAAGGGATCCCATAATATTTTTGACGAAAATATGGTAGATTTAGGCACTCTGTTACTTGCGCAATCATTGTGAATACGATTTGCTGTGCAATAGAATGAGCAGCGATATCACCCGTTGGTCTTTGATAGGATCCATTCACGAAAAACGAGAGTGCAAGTTAGTCTGATGAATAGAAGTATATATTAGTACTAACCTTGCCCTCAGCTGACAATTCATTACATTTCAAATGCTAGCCCTTTAGTTAGGCTGTAACGCTTAACAAAAGCACTGTCTGGCATCTTGAAAGGTTTTATTGAGTTTCTAAACATACTTCTATAAATATTATCCCTTTGTTTCGCACTGGTGCTACGATTATCTTCTTAGAGAAACTCAAAAATTTCATCTTTATCACACATCTAAAATTAATAGTAAAGACACAGCTTACGGATATTTTTCTATATTTTACAATACTTTAAAATAACGTCCAAATTATTCTATATGCATATTATTATAATTACTTACGTTTTTGTATTTAATATTAATTGAAACAGTTCAACTAAAGTTACTTTCACAAGCCTGCAAATTATGACGGCAGGGCAGTTCAACGGTCGAATGCTAATTTGTCAAAAAAGACTTCATTTAGAGTATTATAAACAAGGCAGCCCGCTTAACTGCTGTCATGTGGTCACTCGCCGGTTTAGGTAGCGCTTAGCGCGCTCATGGTAGAAAACTAACACGGCAGGTTATTTATCGTCGAAAATTGACCTGCTACAAGAGTTCTTGGTTGGCCTGCTGGTCAGAGACTATGCAACAGGACAAAAGTTTAATTGATGCAGGTCAGCCGGAAATGCTCATGGTACAAACACAAAACCTGTCAGGTTTAACATGACAAGTTAAACTGCCCTGTACTTGGCAAGTATTTGAATAGTTCATGGTAGGCCCCCAGAAGTGTATAAACATTTTCGGAAACTAACAATAGCTAATTGAAGACACATTGGTTTCCGTCAGTTCTGCGGCTCGGTGATCGCGGGTCTGTGCCTGGTGTCGAGCGCGGTGATGCGGCTGGAGCACGTCACACACAAACATCTCGCGCTCGACGCTCTGCTCGCGCGCCGCGCGCTCTACGTCATGAAGTGAGACACTTTCAACTAGTGTTTAGTCCTTATTTTATTTTAGTTTTTTTTTGTCTTTGAAGAAGGGTTAGCCTTTTAGGGGTTGCGCACGCTTATTCCGTTTGTGCCCTTCTTAAACAACAATTTTGCGAAGGCGCGAACGCGTCCGTTTAGTTTTCCTCGTTTATTCAACTCGACGTCTTTTCTCATTCCTATAACGCGGCCGAGCTCTACCTGTAGTACTTGCATAATAATAAATTGGTAACATATTTGTCCACAATTGAAACTTGTTTGCCGCGGAAGTCGAACACGTGAAAGGAGCTAAATAAGTGTGCGTAGTCCCCTAGTCTTCATTTATTATTAATTAGCTTTTGCCCGCGGCTTCGCTCGCGTTAGAAAGAGACAAAAAGTAGCCTATGTTACTCTCCATCCCTTCAACTATCTCCACTTAAAAAATCACGTCAATCCGTCGCTCCGTTTTGTCGTGAAAGAAAGACAAACAAACAGACAGACAGACAGACACACTTTCCCATTTATAATATTAGTATGGATTTAGTTTCTCTCTTTCGTTTGATGTGGCTGGTAACATGCACATGTATCGATTTGTTTCTGTGATAGAGACGTGGCGCGCTACGACTTCACGCACGCCGTGCTGGGCGGCGCACAGAGCTCGTGGCGCGGCAGCCGGGTGCCGCGGGAGCGCCGCGTGGCGCTCATCTCGCGCAGCACACCCGAGCCTGCGGAGCGCGCCCCAGAGACACACTGACCGCGCCGGGGACACGGCGAGCACTACTGAACTTACACCACACTCCAGATTAACACAAAGCTTGATGACCGATTACGATACTCTCATTGATTAAATGGCCAAAGTACTCTTTAGAGATCAATGAAACTAGACAAACCTCATGTTTTATATTCCTACGAGAGTCTACTTTATTTACTTGATTTATTACTACCTTACTTATATTGTTGTGATCCATTTGGTTGACTTAATCTGATATTAACTGAAAGGCAATCGGCAAGATTAGTACAACATACTTTTTTTGTTGTTTTGTGATAGAATTTTTACCACTTATTAAGGCAACTAAACCATTCATTTTCATGAAACATTAGTATTTTTAGAAGTCCGAATTAATTAATTATACCAATTAAAAGATTCAAGTAATTAAACGTAATATAATAATAAACTAAACGCGACTAAACGTAGTTCTGTTTTTAGAAATTGCCATTTGTAAAATATCACGACGCTCGAAATGATAAATAATTATTTAAAAATAGAAATAATAGTAAATGTAATTAACCAATTACACATTATACCTTAAAATGAATAATTATTGCATACAATCCTAATAATTAACTATTTAATGAAGGGAACCTATTTACCATCAGTGTTTTTTTTGTGTTGGCAATTATTTTATTGACAGGTTACGGAAATCTATATGTCTCTCTATATGTCTCTGTTCAGTTCTTTGTTGTTGTTTTGAATTGTGGTTTGTAACTGCATCTGAGCAATTTAGCAAATTATCTGGTCATTTTTACGTTGAGTCGAGCCGCTGCTCCTACGTACTCTATCTGTTGATAGTACTTTCGCGAAAGGACGATTTATTAATTGTGCTGTGTGTGTACGTGCTTCAAAATGACGAGTTTACAATGCATCAATTGCAACGTTCGCTTGTCGCGAATAAGAAGGCACGCTTTATCTGATGAGAGTGAAGACATCGTCAATACTATTCGGCTGTGGACATATCCTAGAGATGTAAGTAGTTTCCAAATAACATTTTTTACGAGTGGGCTAGTTACGAAGTGATAACTTTTACGTGTTGAAAAGTAGGCTTACCATTTAAACTACGTGATAACATATTATAATAAAATGTATGTAACTAAAAGTAATCTAAACATTATTTGAAAAAAAAAAAACACTGTTGTGGTTGTAACAATGTTTACAATTTGTCCTGGAAACGATCACTTTTGTGTTTGCATTAACAAACACATCAGTGATCTTTTACATGTATAGTTTACATTACTTAACACTGGTCGCCTAACTTGGTTTGCATACCACTGTTATAATAGTTGTTTCTCTGTTAGTATGACTGTTATAGTCATGCAATGTTGAACCATACTCAAAGTCACTTCATTATTTCCAGATAACACCTGCTGACCATGTTTGCCATGCATGTTGGCAGCTCGCTTCTCACCCACGTTCTTCTGATAATATGCCGAGGAGACGCATAGGCCATCAAAGTGTTTGTGTTGTATGCGGACGATCCATATTAAGAATCAGTCGACGCAGGATTTTGATTGACGGTGCAAATGAAGAAGAACAAAGAATGGCTAACACAGTTGCTACTTGGATCCGACCACGAGAGGTATAACCACATGATGTACCTATTATAACTTATAACAATTGGGTATCTTGATTTGATTTAAACTAAGAAATAAGTCAATTCTTTCATATTCTTTATTGCACATAAAAAATAAAGTACAAACATCCTTAAAGCAAAACTAAAATAAAAACTTATGTACAATGGGCACGCCATTGTACATAAGTTTTTACTTTAGTTTTGCTTAACCCAGAAATGAGTTTTCTACCAGCAAACCAAAATGCTATAGAGAGATTTGCAACGGGGGATGTGCTTATGTGCACAAATAAAACATAATTATTTACTTTTAACTAATATATAATTGTAATATTAAATACATAATATACATAAAACAAAATTAAATACAACAATAAATAAAAGTATATATAAATATTTCAAATCATCATATTTCAAATAGTCAATATAAATATTTTTTCAGTAATACCATGTATTTTGAAATGTAAGTTTTTCTTTATTTATATTTTTTGTTTTAGCTTCGTTCTGAAGATGAAGCTTGTGTGCCGTGTTGGCTAAGAGCTAGGAGAACTAGGGTTATTTCACCAAATGAAGATATTCAACCCATTGTACCTGATCATCTGGAGGGTGATCATTCTGATTTGATGTGTGCTGTATGTGGTCAGAGTCTATCCTCGCCAACATCAGAACAAGAGTGGAATCCTGATAATACTGCTCGTTTGTTGGAGCACCAGCAGGTATATTATGAAACAATAATTATACTTATAGTAATTAGCTTATAAAGGTGTAAAAGCACCCACGATACAGGACAAATTCCTAGTGTGGGGCAATTTTTTTTTTACATACTATTTTGGATGAAGTAATATTAAGAATAGATTAAATAACTATAAGAACAATAAAATAAATGTATGTTCCTACAAAAACAAAGTTGTTTTATTACCCACACTCAAAACTCCATCAGCTTTTCATCATTCATCAAACTATTGCAGACCGCTGCTGGACGTAGGACTCGCCTAAAGCACCCTACTGAATAGATACAATTCTCATGTCAATTTGCCAACGTAAGGATAAGTATAACACTACAAAAATAGCACCAGCTATCTACAACATATCCTTTTTCACCAAAACAATGTTTATGTCCTTACACGTAATAATATCTATAGGGACTTAACCTCAAAAATAAAACTGGTTATAACTTTTAGGTACCAACTTCTAAAAATCTAAGAATTTTATAAGGACTTTCCTATCGTATTGACTACCTATTAAAACAAAAAATATCTCAAAACACGATATTTTATTAGGTGTACGAAACTCCCATACAAGCATGCCAATCACCTTTGTACAATGAATATTTTTAGTTAATCATTTGACGCCTTACTAATAATCGCTGTATAAAGTTATGACAGGTTTATACGTTAAAAAATGTATGGTTACACAGGCTTTATTCATTGCATAACTTTACACAGTGATTATTAGTAAGGGCATTGATTTCAATCTTCCACATATATGTTGTAGGTTCAATACATGACGTTCCTTCTTAATATATTAGTTACAAAGTAACTATTGTGATAGCTAGTGACTTGAAAGTATTTTTCCACGATTATTTAGTATTGTAATGTTGTTGAAATAAAGTATTATTGTTAAATTATCGCTTTTGTAAATTACCCTTTTATATCAGCATTACCCGTTGGTCACTCGTGCGATAGATAAGTATTACGTTTCTGGGGAACATTGGTGCAGGTTCCCTTATTCACAAACTACATTTGAGTTCAGTTGCATCATTATCTTAACATTAGTAAATAGTATTAAATAAAAACAACATCACTCATAACTCGCAGTAAGGCCACTATCCCAACCTACTTTACGTTCTATTAAATCTAAACATAAAAAGAATAAATGTATTTAAAGTATATATATTTTTAAGTTTTACAGTAATTAATTAATGAAAAGGAAGCCACAATAGCTTGATGCAGCTCTAGCATTTTATAATATGAAATGTATTATTGTCTAAACTTATAATACGCCTGTTGTAAGCCATTCACACAATTTTATACATTCTTCAGTTTACCAGGCACTTTTAATATACGAATATCTTAGGTAGTGACAGTGTTCCAATTTTAAAACTTTTAAATCCCAAAGAGTCCAACCGTCAAATTGTCCAAATCCTAAAATGATTCAATTCCCATTCCCAAGAGGTCCAATCTTAAAGAATAGAGTATATTTTGTTCAATAACTAGTGGTTCCCCTGTATTTGATCGTATATGCAATCGTTACAATGCGCTAGTAATTCTGTGACGCTGTTCAGCAAATCTCAATAGCCTTAATTTACTTATAAAGGAAACAAAACTGAATCTTTCTCTATTTTATATTAACTTGTAATCAATTCCCAAATATTGAATATTTTGGGAAAAGGGCATTCAGTGTTATTGACATATTTGGACAATGATGGCGAGATCAATAGACGTTACTAAGCACTGACTGGCTTAGCCATGTTCCTGTCTCTATCGTTCACTTGACGTTAGGCAGTTGTGTAACAGTGACAGGTATAGTGCTAAGCCAAAGTCAGCTAAGTAACGCCAATAGTTTTCGACAGCAAAGAATTTTGGGAATGACACATTTTGAGTTTTGGACTTTTTGCGGATGGGACATTTAGCTGTGAAGGTGCCGCAGCGCTCAGTAGTCGTGCTTGTCGTCCGTGTCGCGCAGCTCGTCCAGCTCGTCCACCTCCAGGTACTCCACCTCGCCCTCCATGTCCTCGCCCTCCGCCCACTCCGCGCCCTCCGCCTGACACACCATCGTCTCAATTAACACATAGCGTCAGTAATCTACCAGATACAGTAACTTGAACTTATTCGAAACTGGTGGACAAGGTTTTTGAAAAAAAAAAACCGCAGAGTCGAAGCGCATCGAAGCGTCTATCCAAAACTGAACATAACAAATTCAACCTTAACTCCACAGCGTAACGCTCACATAACTTCTGAGATTTTAAAAAGACGCGCGCATTCTTCCGAATTCGCGCGTCTGCGCGTGACCAACGCTGATTGGTGCGCGCGCATTCTCGCGTATCCATGCGCCCACTAGCGAACCGAGAGTCAACTGGCAAGTGATTCAATAGCTCTGCTGTTGATGCCTATTACTACACGTAAGCGCCAGGCCACACGGTGCGGTGCGGCTCCGGCGCGGCGCCTGAGCGGTGCCGCAACGGTTTGCTACATATAAAATTGGATGGTATGCCACACGGTACGTCCGGCACCGCTCCGGCGCCGCACCGCAGACTCACCGGACAACGGCGCGAGGCAGACGAGGCGGGGAGGGGTGCAAGCAGTGCGGTGCCGCAGCGGCGCCGCTCAGTTCATGGGGATGGCAGTACAGTACTTCGAGCTTGTTGCGGTGCCGCAGCGGCGCCGTGCGGCGCCGCACAGCTCGTGTGGCCGCCAGTGCGGTGCGGAGTAATGCGGTGCGGCGCGTTGCCGCACCGTGTGGCCTGGCACTTAGAGTGCGCGTGTATTCTGGCGAATACGCGCGCATTCGTACGGCTTCGCTTTAGTTATAAAGAATTTGACGCTTCGATGCGCTTCGACTCTGCGCTAGTATAAATTGCCCCTAACAAGAGCTGAAATAGAACTTTTGGAGGTATGAGAGTGAGAGTCCTTTATCCTCCATTGAAAAAGGAGGATCCTCTGCCCAGACTGGTGGGCTTCTGCCCTACGGTTCTAGTTATACATGTGCTAGTGTCGCCGTAAACTTTCATATCGCGATGTAGGATGTCAGTTGTAGTTCACGTGTTCGGCGATAGATGTCGCCACAAACTAATTCATAATAGTTACTTCTACCTATACTATGATAGTTCAGTTACTGTTACTGCTGAATTAGTATATTAGATTGAACTTTAAGCGCCTTACTAATAATCGCTGCATTAAGTTATGACAGGTTTATACGTCGAAAAATGTATGGTTACACAGGCTTTATTCATTGCATAACTTTACACAGTGATTATTAGTAAGGGCATAAAGCTGTAGCCGTACCTCCAGCTTGTGCGTGTCGTGCGTGTCGTGCGCGTCGTGCGTGTCGTGTTGCGCGCGGTGCACGCGCGAGTGTCGCTTCAGCGCCGCCACCGAGCCGAACCTGCGCACACAGGCATGCGTTAGCTTCACATTTTTTTTGTTCCAGGGTGGAAAATCCTCATGGATGTCCTCCGTCCTGGTGGGGGCGGAGAGGTCTGTCAGACTCTTACTGACTAAAAACCACACCGGTGTTCCTTCTCCCACTACGCGGAGGATCGCGGGAACTAATGCAACCTCCGCAATTGCGTTAGCTTCACAACTCCAACCTCAACCAACATCTGATTGCACGAGTGGTATAAAATACATCATTTATTTTCAAAATCACTCAAATACAGAAAATTTTTGTGTAAGTGTTTTTTTCCAAGACTAATTACAATCGGACGATAGTAATAACATTTATAATTGAATGACTAAAAAATACCTTAGGGAAACATTAATTATCAAGAATGTATTATTATTTTGAGACTACGTGCCCACACATTTATTGAGCTCGATTCATTATGTCCATAGAAAGCAACGATTTATCTATCAGCTTGACGACTTTTTTCATTCTTACACATGTTGAATACGGCTAACAGAAGCCGAACTGTCTAAGTGTGATCAAAATCGTTCAGCGAAATGCGAAGGTAGCAGAATAAGTGTGCGTGTAGTCGTTTAGTATAGATGCAGTGTGTACTGACGTGCGGCCGCAGTCCCCGCATGCGGGTGGCTGTGCGGGCGGCGCGGCGGCTGCGGGCGCGGGCTCGGGCTCCTCCGCAGACATGGTGTGACACTTGCGGATGTGCGCCATCAGGTTACTCCTGCAAGCGATACAGAGAACAGTCAATCAAAAATAAGTCAAAAAATTATAACAAAAACTAGCTGCCTCCCGGGGTTTCACCCACGTTAAAAATGTTAAGGGTGAACAACCCTTGTCACTTAGGGGTATAGAAAAATAGATAGTAGCCGATTCTCAGAAATTTGGTAAAAATAGGTAAAGCTGTTTCGGAGCAGTAAGGTAACTAACATTGTGATACGAGAATTTTATATTTATAATGATAAGGAGCAGATAAATCTCACTTCCACTTCTACTACGTGTCTCAGCATACATTTCAGGCTGCAGATTATTTTTGCTGCAAATTTATTAATTGGGTTAAGTGAATTTAAACTAAGAAAATCGATATCAATTCGGAACCAAAAAAATATTTATAGTCTACTCTAAAATTGTTTTAACCAGCCAGTCTTTCTTTTCTACCACTACTACTGCCTTTTACTACGCGATATATTGTTGACCACCTCCATGCAACCATGTAAAGTTGTAATATCCTCTGCCTGTAGAAGTGTAAACACTATGTATGTGTAGTACCTGGTGGGATGCAGGCGTCGTAGCCGCACACGAACTGCTTGGCGCAGCAGTGAAACACTATGTATGTGTAGTACCTGGTGGGATGCAGGCGTCGTACCCGCACACGAACTGCTTGGCGCAGCAGTGAAACACTATGTATGTGTAGTACCTGGTGGCGAAGCGCAGGATGCAGGCGTCGTAGCCGCACACGAACTGCTTGGCCTGGCGGTGGCGCAGCAGATGCGCGCTGAGCAGCTCGGCCGAGTCCAGCGCGCGGAAGCACACCGGGCACACCGGCGAGCGGCTCGAGCGACCGTGCTGGGCGGCTGCGTGTGCGGACAGCGCCGCGCGGTCCGCCAGCAGCAGGCCTGCGGATACAACCCAGTAACAAAATGCAAATCTATTATACAGGGTGTCCCACGGCAATGCCACATGGAGGGAAAGTACCTTAAATATTGTAGATAGAACATTTTACTAAAAGAAGACATTATTTGAATTTTGAAAACATTTTAAACTGCAAACATAGATATTTAAATAATTACATAGTTGAACCGGGAATCGAACCTGTTACTCGAGAAAATTAATCAGCCTGTAGTTTTATCCTACCGATCGAAAGGTTTTATCACATGGATTATTTTTTGCTAAATAACATAGAGTCAAAAATAAAAGAAAGACCATGAATTTTAACATTTTTAATACAAAATTAGTCAATTTTTCAAATGCTCAAAACTAGTCCCTTCTTCTTGAATACAAAGTGATAACTTTTGATTATTTCGTTCCCTGACCATTTTTTGGTCTTGTTGTAGTGGATATTTATTTATTTAAATGATGCGTACTACTCAAGTGGGTAGATTAATTAGTAATCAGTAGTTATGATTGTCAATTGTATGTCCTTACGGCAATGTAAGCTTTTAACTTTTCAGAACAAAATTTTACATCAAATGTTAAAATTCACGGTCTTCCTTTTATTTGTGACACTATGTTATTAAGCAAAAAATAATCCTTACGATGAAACCTTTCGATCAGTATGATAAAACTACAAGGTGATTATTTTTTCTCGTGGAACAAGTTCGATTCCCGGCCCAACCATTCAATTATTTAAAAATCTATGAATGCAATTTAAATTGTTTTTAAAATTCAAATAATGTCTTCTTTCAGTAAAATGTTCTATCTACAAGATTGTCTCGATCTCCATGTGGCATAGCCGTGGGACACCCTGTATATGTCGCAGTCATCTGGTTGAATCAGCTATTTGATAGTATGACTAGCTCGTTCATTGAAAAGCAACATTTAATTGAATGACTAGGCCGAAAGCTGATTGAACAAGCGTCACTCAACGTCTAACTAGATAGCTGATTGAAGCATAGCCCTTTGAACAGAGCGGACGTAATATCAGTCAGGTGATTGTAATTTATTTATTTATTTATTTAGAGCATGGAAAACCTACAGCTAAATACATCTAGAATAATAATAGAATAGTAACTGGTAAGCCAATAGCAGGTTCTCGCTTATAGAAATTGAGAAAAAACAGAGAGTGAGTAAACTTACTTATTTAGAAAAAAGGAGATAAACAATTTAAATATATTAAATCTATTGCGGTTCACGAAAGAAACTGAGGCTTAGGCACCTTTTCGCCGAAGCCACAGTGGTAGTAAAAGGGTCCAGATCATGCTGTTTGCACAAACTATTAAAGCTTTTACTTGCACGCACAATAAAACTATTTTGCCTGTAATTAGATGATGAAGTTGGTATACTGAAGGGTGGATTGTAGCGAAGTGTCTTGTAGGGTACGTTAAAATTGAATTTAGACAACAACTCAGGACTGTCAATATCGTTATTGATGATTTTTAGTAAAAACAGGAAGTCGGCTATTTCTCGACGATTGATAAGTGGCAATAGATGGTATTTCCTACAGAGTTGGAGATAATCAATCGCATTATATGGAACTTTTTGGTGATAGCAAAGGAACTTAATGAAACGTCTTTGTATGTTCTCGATGCGATCAATATATTTATGATACCGAGGGTTCCATATTTGAGACGCGTATTCAAGCTGACTTCTAACATAAGTGCAATACAATATTTTAAGGGTTTTAGCTTTTGTGAAACTTTTAGTTCATTTTTTTTCCACTGCGGCGTTAGTAGTCACCAAAACAAATATGGCGTAAAATAGCTCGCGCAGATAGCACTGTTTTGATATTGTTTTTATTAAATTTACTTTAAATTGACCTATTCTTGATAAAATAGTGTGACAACCAGCATGGATTTACCTATTGATACGCCGCCGCCGGCTAGTTTTAAAGTTTTTTTTTTTTAAATTAAAATCGTAATAAAGTGTGTCATGTCATGCCCTGATTTTTGTTATGTAAAGGAAGTTAAGTTTTTAAGTTGCGAACTTATGGCCACCCTAAACAAACATTACAAAGTCGACTATATCCCATTAAAAGATAATGCTAAATGACGTTCAGTCAAGTCGTTGAACGTTACATTAAACAACTTGACGAGTTGTCGTTTAGTCATTCAATTAAATGCCGTCATTCAATAAATGCGCTAGTCATACAATCAAATAGCTGATTTAACCAGATGACCGCGACATATATACTATATACCTACTATCGCCAAAACTCATATTTAATGAGAGCTTGTCGTTCTTTTAACACTGTGTGTCAGGACGTTGATCTTGATTTATTTTTAACCAATGTTAAAAAACTAAAGAAAACTTTAGCCGATCGCTTTTTTGTTATTAATTGAGAAACGAATCGTATTTTAGTACTGGATAATTGGAGCGCTATTTTATTTACGCTATGCTGTTGTCATCTTGATTTTTAGTCACTTACGTTATGTTTATAAGTGAAAACTTCTAATTGGCCATTTTCTACCTATTCTTAGTGTTATTGTATCATGTAGCTGTAAGTTTTCCTAATAAAATAAAAATTAAATAAAATATAAAAATCAATCGCTAAATAAAGCACAAATCTCTAGAACAGCTGAAATGATTTCGCTAATTCTATTTTTTTAGAATTATTTTAAGTACTAGGACAATTTTTACACACAGTAATAAAAATATTTTAAACGAACTGAAAATTACACTTTCCTATACTCCCATCAACAGATTCGTAATAATACAGAGTCAAATTTTAACACCACACCATAAAGTCCAAATATTAGAGAGGTTCCATGAATGCAAAACAATATTTGAGTGATGTTGATGTTAGTATCTAGCTGACCTAGTGCGCTACCAATACAATAGGTATAAAAATTACTCATCGGATCAGCTAGTAATAAATAAAATATAATATTATTAGTTGCCACTGACCGCAGGCGGGACAGCGCGGCGGACAGCTGGCCTCGTGTCGGCGCGCGTCCCCCGGCGCGGCGCCCGGCGCCAGCCCGCACAGCGCGCACGCGGGCGCGGCGCCGCACGCCGCCCCGTGCGCGCGCAGCGCCGCGCGCGACGCGTACTGCGCGCCGCACGTCCAGCACGAGTGCAGCGCGTCCGCCGCGTGCGTGCCCGCGTGCGCGCGGTACTCCGCCACGCGCTGCAACACGCAACCTCACGCTACTTACAACTTGTAGGATCATTTTCATACGATGCTTAGACTAGAACCTAGCAAAACGATTATTGACCGAGCCAATATTGGTAACGGAAACGCATCGTACAACAAATCTCATATCACAATATAATAAAGACAACCTGTAAAATTACACCTTATGAGTAGTAAGTGTAACACAACACCTTTTCTGTTGTTATTACAACTCTTCTCTGTAAAGTGTAAAGTATAACATATCATATTCTCTGTTTCATAAGAAATCGCTCCGAATAGGGAACAATTCTAAAGTATGACGAGTGAAGTAGTGACCTAAAACCCACTGGGTTTTAGGTCCCTGCGTGTCACTCCACCATGATGACATAGAGGCTACAATAGGATGACATGGCTACACAGTGAAGTGTACCTGGAAGGAGAGCGGGCAGACGGAGCACTGGTAGACGTGGTCTCCGCGCGCGTTGCGGGCGCGCTCGAGCTCGAGGTCGTCGGCGTGCGTGTCACTCCACCATGATGACATAGAGGCTACAATAGGATGACATGGCTACACAGTGAAGTGTACCTGGAAGGAGAGCGGGCAGACGGAGCACTGGTAGACGTGGTCTCCGCGCGCGTTGCGGGCGCGCTCGAGCTCGAGGTCGTCGGCGTGCGTGTCACTCCACCATGATGACATAGAGGCTACAATAGGATGACATGGCTACACAGTGAAGTGTACCTGGAAGGAGAGCGGGCAGACGGAGCACTGGTAGACGTGGTCTCCGCGCGCGTTGCGGGCGCGCTCGAGCTCGAGGTCGTCGGCGTGCGTGTCACTCCACCATGATGACATAGAGGCTACAATAGGATGACATGGCTACACAGTGAAGTGTACCTGGAAGGAGAGCGGGCAGACGGAGCACTGGTAGACGTGGTCTCCGCGCGCGTTGCGGGCGCGCTCGAGCTCGAGGTCGTCGGCGTGCGTGTCACTCCACCATGATGACATAGAGGCTACAATAGGATGACATGGCTACACAGTGAAGTGTACCTGGAAGGAGAGCGGGCAGACGGAGCACTGGTAGACGTGGTCTCCGCGCGCGTTGCGGGCGCGCTCGAGCTCGAGGTCGTCGGCGTGCGTGTCACTCCACCATGATGACATAGAGGCTACAATAGGATGACATGGCTACACAGTGAAGTGTACCTGGAAGGAGAGCGGGCAGACGGAGCACTGGTAGACGTGGTCTCCGCGCGCGTTGCGGGCGCGCTCGAGCTCGAGGTCGTCGGCGTGCGTGTCACTCCACCATGATGACATAGAGGCTACAATAGGATGACATGGCTACACAGTGAAGTGTACCTGGAAGGAGAGCGGGCAGACGGAGCACTGGTAGACGTGGTCTCCGCGCGCGTTGCGGGCGCGCTCGAGCTCGAGGTCGTCGGCGTGCGTGTCACTCCACCATGATGACATAGAGGCTACAATAGGATGACATGGCTACACAGTGAAGTGTACCTGGAAGGAGAGCGGGCAGACGGAGCACTGGTAGACGTGGTCTCCGCGCGCGTTGCGGGCGCGCTCGAGCTCGAGGTCGTCGGCGTGCGTGTCACTCCACCATGATGACATAGAGGCTACAATAGGATGACATGGCTACACAGTGAAGTGTACCTGGAAGGAGAGCGGGCAGACGGAGCACTGGTAGACGTGGTCTCCGCGCGCGTTGCGGGCGCGCTCGAGCTCGAGGTCGTCGGCGTGCGTGTCACTCCACCATGATGACATAGAGGCTACAATAGGATGACATGGCTACACAGTGAAGTGTACCTGGAAGGAGAGCGGGCAGACGGAGCACTGGTAGACGTGGTCTCCGCGCGCGTTGCGGGCGCGCTCGAGCTCGAGGTCGTCGGCGTGCGTGTCACTCCACCATGATGACATAGAGGCTACAATAGGATGACATGGCTACACAGTGAAGTGTACCTGGAAGGAGAGCGGGCAGACGGAGCACTGGTAGACGTGGTCTCCGCGCGCGTTGCGGGCGCGCTCGAGCTCGAGGTCGTCGGCGTGCGTGTCACTCCACCATGATGACATAGAGGCTACAATAGGATGACATGGCTACACAGTGAAGTGTACCTGGAAGGAGAGCGGGCAGACGGAGCACTGGTAGACGTGGTCTCCGCGCGCGTTGCGGGCGCGCTCGAGCTCGAGGTCGTCGGCGTGCGTGTCACTCCACCATGATGACATAGAGGCTACAATAGGATGACATGGCTACACAGTGAAGTGTACCTGGAAGGAGAGCGGGCAGACGGAGCACTGGTAGACGTGGTCTCCGCGCGCGTTGCGGGCGCGCTCGAGCTCGAGGTCGTCGGCGTGCGTGTCACTCCACCATGATGACAGAGGCTACAATAGGATGACATGGCTACACAGTGAAGTGTACCTGGAAGGAGAGCGGGCAGACGGAGCACTGGTAGACGTGGTCTCCGCGCGCGTTGCGGGCGCGCTCGAGCTCGAGGTCGTCGGCGTGCGTGTCACTCCACCATGATGACATAGAGGCTACAATAGGATGACATGGCTACACAGTGAAGTGTACCTGGAAGGAGAGCGGGCAGACGGAGCACTGGTAGACGTGGTCTCCGCGCGCGTTGCGGGCGCGCTCGAGCTCGAGGTCGTCGGCGTGCGTGTCACTCCACCATGATGACATAGAGGCTACAATAGGATGACATGGCTACACAGTGAAGTGTACCTGGAAGGAGAGCGGGCAGACGGAGCACTGGTAGACGTGGTCTCCGCGCGCGTTGCGGGCGCGCTCGAGCTCGAGGTCGTCGGCGTGCGTGTCACTCCACCATGATGACATAGAGGCTACAATAGGATGACATGGCTACACAGTGAAGTGTACCTGGAAGGAGAGCGGGCAGACGGAGCACTGGTAGACGTGGTCTCCGCGCGCGTTGCGGGCGCGCTCGAGCTCGAGGTCGTCGGCGTGCGTGTCACTCCACCATGATGACATAGAGGCTACAATAGGATGACATGGCTACACAGTGAAGTGTACCTGGAAGGAGAGCGGGCAGACGGAGCACTGGTAGACGTGGTCTCCGCGCGCGTTGCGGGCGCGCTCGAGCTCGAGGTCGTCGGCGTGCGTGTCACTCCACCATGATGACATAGAGGCTACAATAGGATGACATGGCTACACAGTGAAGTGTACCTGGAAGGAGAGCGGGCAGACGGAGCACTGGTAGACGTGGTCTCCGCGCGCGTTGCGGGCGCGCTCGAGCTCGAGGTCGTCGGCGTGCGTGTCACTCCACCATGATGACATAGAGGCTACAATAGGATGACATGGCTACACAGTGAAGTGTACCTGGAAGGAGAGCGGGCAGACGGAGCACTGGTAGACGTGGTCTCCGCGCGCGTTGCGGGCGCGCTCGAGCTCGAGGTCGTCGGCGTGCGTGTCACTCCACCATGATGACATAGAGGCTACAATAGGATGACATGGCTACACAGTGAAGTGTACCTGGAAGGAGAGCGGGCAGACGGAGCACTGGTAGACGTGGTCTCCGCGCGCGTTGCGGGCGCGCTCGAGCTCGAGGTCGTCGGCGTGCGTGTCACTCCACCATGATGACATAGAGGCTACAATAGGATGACATGGCTACACAGTGAAGTGTACCTGGAAGGAGAGCGGGCAGACGGAGCACTGGTAGACGTGGTCTCCGCGCGCGTTGCGGGCGCGCTCGAGCTCGAGGTCGTCGGCGTGCGTGTCACTCCACCATGATGACATAGAGGCTACAATAGGATGACATGGCTACACAGTGAAGTGTACCTGGAAGGAGAGCGGGCAGACGGAGCACTGGTAGACGTGGTCTCCGCGCGCGTTGCGGGCGCGCTCGAGCTCGAGGTCGTCGGCCTGCGCGGCGGCCGCCAGCGCGTCGCGCTCCACCATGATGATGTCGTCCTCGCTGTACGCGCCCCCCTCGGCCCCCGCGCCGCCGCCCACCACGATGAACACGTCGATCTTCTGCGACAGCTCGTGCAACCTGCAGGGTATATTGCGCCATTGCTTCATCTACTTATTCTACTACACTTGTTTCAGAGTAGTTTTTTTTTACTTAACTCCCGTAACTCACAGTGTGATGTTATGTGGCTGATATATTAATCTGATATACAGGGTGGAAAGTTTTAATGGGCCCTGGAAGAGAACTACCTTAAAGGAAACATTCCTTTATTTTTAAAGAGAAACAAAACTGCACTCAATTATTTTCAAAAATGTGTCACAGCTGAGAATCAAACTGGCTTATAATGGAAAAATAACATCCTGTGCTTTTGTGATTTCAATAGATAGGGTCATTTATAAGCAGTATAGGTATAATTTGATTCTTAGCAATACTTTTTACCCGACTGCGCGACGCAAAGGAGGGTAATGTGTTTATTCAATAAAATCTATTACAATATAATCGAGACGAAGGCTCGCCAGCTCACCTCCTGCGCAGCGCGCGTATCTTCTCGCTGAGCGGCGGCGCCCCGCGCGAGGACAGCGCGGTGCTGAACTCGTAGGACTCCAGCGTGCGCCGGATGCAGCTGCCGCACAGCCGCCCCTCCGGCACCACCTGGGGATCACTTACATGGTTGTATAACACTAGGTCAATACGCTTACAGGGAAAGTCATGCTGATTATTAAAAGATGTTTTTATTTACTTGCCCGCTCGTGCAAGAGGTTGTGGGTTTGAAACCGGGCAAATACCAACTTTTCCAATTCATATGTACTTTCTAAAGATTATGTCGGACAATCACAGACATTGGTGAAGGAAAACATTGTGAGGAAAGCTGGACTTGTAGTTAATATGAGTCCAAAATCGCCAATCCACCTTGGGCAAGCGTGTACGAGCAGAGGCCTTTGCCCTACAGTGGGACAGTTAAAAGCTGGTATTATTATCAGTATTATTTACTCATGCCTGATGTATTTGATCTTGTAATATGATATCCGAAACTTAACCATTAAGGAGATATTGGATTTTAAAGATTTTTTAGAAAATCCTTCTTCTTCATTTTTATCATTCTTTTTTTGGAATTATAGAACTTGATAACTATGAAGCAAGTTTAAAAAAAAACATGTATGGAACTTGAACAACAGCCATGATGCATATACATTCAGTACAATAATTTCGACTGTCTAGCTATCAACTTCAACTTTTATAATTATGGCAATCCACCGAATTTTCAGTGATTTCTGCCAATGTCCAGTTTGAAAATAATATTATAAAATAGTGACAATTGTACGGTTATTACATTATAGTGTGGAGATCATACACGTGTTCTTATAACCAAGAACACGAGATGACTCCACGTCTAGCTATCATGGTCCATGGAATGAGAATGACACACAGAGCTAAGTACTAGGGTTAGTTGCATGACAATTTACAAGCAGGTTTCGTTAGGACACTAATAACATTTAGTTTTATGGGCTACCAGGCAGACTAAAGCAACAAACAGATTTTAATTGAGTATTGATGGACTTTCGAATCCCTAGGCGGTAAAATTAAGGATGGGAATTTACATTTTGTGTATATTACAACACTGTTTACATAGTTTTTGGATATAACTATGAATGTGGTTTAATTCAGGCTTCTGATACAATACAAGTATTTATTACTCTCGTTAATTCTGATAAAACATTAGTGAACCTAGCCTGTGTTCTTAGCTGATAGTTCCCGCCAGAAAGTACAGGTTATAAAATTGTTTAGAACAATATTATGGTATAGTGGAGGTAGAAGAACTATCAGTAGTGCACGCTTCTGTACCTTGCTGGAGTTGAGATGCACGAGCATAGTGCGCAGCGGCACCTGCAGGGGCGGAGCGCCCGCGTCGTGCTCCTCCGGCGTCAGCAGCTCGCCGCCGCCGCCGCACACGCAGCACGTCTCCGACTCTATCTCCATCTTCATCACTTCTGTCGCCATAGCTACCTCGTAACTTTTTACCACTTAAGGTTAAAGAGACGCACTAAACAGTGTCAATTTTTTTAATAAACTTCAGTAATATTCGAAGTGAAATATGGCCAACTTCAATCAAACAACAAACAACTTGAACAACCAACTTCAGTCCATCTGTCAACTCAGACCACAGACTATACACACACGGATTTTACTAGAGATGGGCGATTATCAGCGATCGGCATAATCGATTTATTTTGTATTACTAATGTTGATAATCGATTATGGAATTAGTAACTAATATGTTTTCATAATCGAATGATGTTACTAATTAGTACTACTAATCCTGTTTTATGAAGTCGACAGTTGTTCCGTGACAATTGTACCTATACTATAGATTTAAATAGACATTGTGGTTTAGCTTGTTTTGTTTTGGTACTTTTAGTGGATTTAAGGTGAACGCAGACTTGGCCGCACCGCACGCGCCGCAGTCCCCGCAGTCATCGCATTTTCTTTGTTGTCGTTTCAGGGTCTGCGGCAACTGAGACGCGGGTAGGTGTGCGAGGTGGCATAGAACTTCATATAAAGAATTCGAATTCGCGCGACGCAACGGCGCGCTGCCTGCGATTGGTTAATAGAGTACTCGAAAATTCATGGACCAAGCGGCGTCAACTCGTTGACGCCTCGGCGTTCACTCGTTGACCACGGGTGGCCCACTGGTTGACCGCGGGTGGTCCACCCATCGACAACCAGTTGACGCCGTGCGTCGAGGCGGTGCGGGGTGGGTGCTAGGTGGCTCTAACGAGCTATGATCTTTAGTTCCGGTCAGCGCCGACAGATATCGGCCTTGAGGCCGAATGAACACACTCATGAGCAGGTATAGAGCGTTTCACGAAAGAATTCCCTTCGCCGTAATGTTGGTAGCACGGAAAATCAATGCTGCAGTTTTTTATTAATGAAATTACCCATTATGACATTTTGTTAATTTAACAATTTACCTTATAATTTAGATGATTAGGAGTTCACAACGATTCCTAGCTTTATTGTGACGCAAGAAAGGAGCCTACTCTTACTCTTGAAGTTAGTCTCGATACGTTATTATTAACGTAACGTTGTAATTTTTGGAACTTTAATCGTGCAACCCAACAGAAAGTAACCCTTTCTTACTTATCTGACTTTCCTATATAAATTACTTACTGACAGACAAACAGGGGAGCCAATACAACGACGAAGGGAATGCTTTCGTGAAACGCACTATAGCCAGCCAGCGGCCCGCCCCAGCCGAAGTGTGATGTCGGTCTTGAACCTTCTGTTTTAAGTTTTTCGACTTGTTTAATTTTTTCAGTAAAACGGACGATGAAAAACTCCCAACTGATAGAGTGTGGTCGCAGAAATGGTATTAGGGCCGAGTCACACCGAAATGGCAGCGGCCGCCAGCGTCGCCGCTGGCGGCCTCAGAGCGGGGGCACACGATGCGTTGCGGCGCCGCACCGCAAAGATTTCACCGTGTCAGCGGCGCCGTAGCAGCGTTGGACAGTCCTTCCTTGTGACGCAAAACAACTGAGCGGTGGCGCTCCGACGTCGCAACGCATTCACCTCTCCCCGCCTCGTCTTGATAGTTGCAAGTCCGGTGCCGCGCCGGAGCGCATCGTGTGACACCACAGATATTTCTATGTAAGACGACGCAGCGACACCGCTCCGGCGCCGCAACGCATCGTGTGCCCCCGCTCTCACGCGACCTCCAGACCCCGCGCGTCTGGTATCTTCTTGACAAGTTAACCGACCGACCCGCGGTGCCGCGAGCGCCTTCGCGTCTCCGCTGGCGGCCTCGCGACCTTTATAAGTATTTCAAGCGATACTGGTGTTTTAAGTATGTAGTTAAAGTTTAAATTATTTCACACTGAAAGTGCTCGCCGCGTCGCTGCCATTCCGGTGTGACTTGGCCCTTAGGGCATTATCGGCAGGCAAAAATCTCTTGCTTGAAGGTGTATTGAGTTTCTTTGTAAATTGAAAATTTGGCAAAGTTTGGGAGTGGTTTCATTTTTGTAATGAGTTTTCACAATCATAACGCGTTGATCTTTCGAAAAGCGCTCCATTTTTAATAATCGGAATAAACAGAGGTGACAACAGGCACAATTTCAGGTTTCCACATGCATGAGAAAAAAAATATTCCAATTTTAAAAAGTGCACTCTTAAGGTAAGCGTCCACTAGTCGGTATCGTACGCAACGGACGCATCGCACGCAACGGATCGTAGTATTATTTGTATAGAAACTCATATAAGTGCGTCCACCTGTCCGCATCGTTCGCATCGCACATCGGCAATGCCGACACCCTTGCTCCGAGGGGCAACTTTTGCGATGCCTGCCGATGACGTCATACGGAATGCCGACCAGTGGACGCACTCCGCGCGCTCGCTCTGCATCTTCGAGTTCGACCATTTGCATTTTGGCGTTTTTCACAGAGTTCCATTCTCACAGAGTCGACACGTGCGTTCACTATGAAAATCCGAATGAACTGGCATCGTCAATCCGTACGGCTGGTACTCACCGTCGGCGTCGGTAAGCCGTACGCTGCTGGTACAGTGGACGCACTGTGAAACATTTATCCGTTTTGTGCCATGCGTCCGTTGCGTACGATACCGACAAGTAAAATAATAAAATAAAAATTCTTTATTGATACAGAAACCTTTGACTTTGCTTAAGACTAGGATACATAGCTTGATTAACTAAAGGTTGTACAAATAATGTAACCCTGACTCCTAAACTAGGTGATCCTGTGACTTAGGAGTCAAGTGGACGCTTAGGTTTACTGAGACACCTTATATTTATCCCAGTATTCACAATTTGATTGTCTGACATCTTGACTGGGCATTGCTATCAATATCATGAAACTTATTTAGGAAAAAATAAAACAAACGTAATAAAATATGTCATTTATTATTAAAATGTACATTTATAATAAGTACACAAAATACTATCTACAGAAGCATTCATGTAGCACCTATATTACAAACGAAGCGCATGTTTCTGACTGTGCACGTGTTACCAGGTGTGGTGCCTGTGATGTCTTACAACTTTATCTTAGCTATATTTACTTTCCTCCTTATTTACGCCGCTAAATTGAACACAACACAATGTAATTCTCGATCTCAAATAATATCAATGATACAGAACTTAAATAAAAGAAGCGAATGTGCCGTTTTTGGGTATAAAGCTATAAGCTGTATCGCTCTGCCTCGTTGAGCTTTGCCTTCTTGAGCCTACAAAAAACCATCTTCAGAAACTCTTCTGAATTAAATGAAAGTCCCAATTTGTTACCTAAACATAGAGCTATTATTAAGGTCGACAAAACATTCGCGCTTCCCACATATCCATAAACCATCCCACCAAATCGTTGAGATCGCAAACATCCTCACATCACTTATTCAATTATTCACATCGACGTAAACTTTCAGCTTATTCTAATACAATATTCATAAACATTTTGGTCCATTTATAAAACAAAACACCGGTTATGAGCGTTATACTTTCCTAAGTGACTCGCGGTTATGGCTTGTACAATAGGAACCATACACAATATAAAGCTCGTAGCTAAAAGCTTAATAATAAACTACTTTGGCGACAGTTAATGTCTGCAGGACATTCATAAAGTCATAATTAAACAATAAATTACTTGTGCGGTCAACCGCACGTCGCGGCTAGTTTCCGTGGTACAAAATAGTAAGTGCGTATTCACACGATACAAACTTTGTTTTCTTGGGCTGTGAGTGTGACAGTCACCGTTTACTCCCATACACTTTACGACCTGGTTTTGGTCAGTAGTGGATCGCAAACAATACAAAGTTGAGTGCGGCGCACGCGCACCTTCAGGGTACTGTGGCCCTTATTGACAGTAATTTCATGAGAATTAGAGGTTTGTTGCCACCCACCAACTCGTTGCTGTAAAAACCTCCTACAGTGCCTATTCATATGTCCTGATTTCTGGGTAACTGGCGTCTCAGCATCTACTGCCAGGCGGACCGATTCGTGTGAAATGGTATTTAAAACCGCTACAGCGCACTTAACGTAACAGTTACAAAAGTGGACATCTTTAATTATCTATCTATTTTATATCTTTAGTGAGCTTGACCGATATTAGGCCTTAGATGTCATACATACATATTCTTACAATTAACACGATATTATAAGAATAATACAATAATTATTTTAGTTTAACATTTCATGTCTTTACAAGAATTAAAGTCAAATACATTTTCCAGGCACTTATTTATATTTTCATTACTACCCTTTAAGGCTTTAGTATATAGACAGTCGATATTTTATGTTTAAATTTATTTATATCAACGATTTTTCTTATTTTTAGCTATTTTCTCCAATAAATAATTGAGAGGATAAATTAAAAATCATTATAGCATTTTATTCTATTTTTCAAACAATTTAAATTACTGGAAAATAAAGAAAAAAAGGAAGAGAAATAAATATTTAGTATGAAGTAAAATAGTTTGTGGTCAGACGTCAGTACTCATTTGAAAACTTTTCTTTAAAGCTTGAATCTATCTACATTTACAAATCACTGGTGATGTTGGACAATTTCATTCAGTGCATGACAATATCATTTCTGAAAACTCTTATAACAATTTCAGACCTAAAAATATCACTATTTAATATGTAATGATATTAATAAATAACCAAGCCATTTTTTTTAAATTACTATTGTAAAATATTTGATAATTATCCAATGGTTCAAAATACTAATAGTTTAACGTTGTACAAACAAACATAACATACATTTCAAATAGCCATTAACTTCGTGAAATATACAAAAAAGTCATTTTTGAGTTGTGTAGGCAATTCTACTTTTAGACATACAATGAAAAATTAATATAATGTTTAATTAGAATAGACATTAGATATGTAAATGTTTTAAATGACACAATAATAGACTTACTTCATCTCAAATATATTCTTTGCCGTAGCCGTATTAAAGCATATACATAACATATTGTAAAAATTGAGTTTTTCGACATCCTAAAATTTTCCTAACATTACCATGTTGTATACATGTTATTATAATATTTCAACCGTTGTAATTATACAATGTATCAAAACAAACATAATTTAATAATATATGACATTTTGAAGACCTATTTACACAATTGAAAACGTATAATTTTCTTTATAATATTAGTAGAAATGCCTCTTGATAAATTTCTAAAAGCACTAAAATTATGTTGCCTGATTGTTTTTCTTTTTAACATGTTGTCATGTTTTAAATGGATAACCTCAGTACTCGCACGGGTCAAAAACTCGTTTCACACGGTGTCACTACAAGTGGAAGTGAGACAGCGCATATTGTTCTGTCACAGTTTCAATCGATGTTCAAGATAGATGTACACGTTTAGAGTGAGAATCAACGATCTGCACGTCTATTGGGAAGAGAAGAAATGCACATTTTTTTTTATTAAGAAAAAACTCAGAATAATATAATAACTGGTATAATGACCGCACTTGCACCGAGCTAATATCCCGAGTGTTCCAGAATGTCCGTGAGCTCACAGCTGGCGGAGTTGTTGTACTGCGGGCGGCCCGCCAGCTCCAGCAGGTAGCGGTCGGTGACTAGCTGGCGGAGTTGTTGTACTGCGGGCGGCCCGCCAGCTCCAGCAGGTAGCGGTCGGTGACTAGCTGGCGGAGTTGTTGTACTGCGGGCGGCCCGCCAGCTCCAGCAGGTAGCGGTCGGTGACTAGCTGGCGGAGTTGTTGTACTGCGGGCGGCCCGCCAGCTCCAGCAGGTAGCGGTCGGTGACTAGCTGGCGGAGTTGTTGTACTGCGGGCGGCCCGCCAGCTCCAGCAGGTAGCGGTCGGTGACTAGCTGGCGGAGTTGTTGTACTGCGGGCGGCCCGCCAGCTCCAGCAGGTAGCGGTCGGTGACTAGCTGGCGGAGTTGTTGTACTGCGGGCGGCCCGCCAGCTCCAGCAGGTAGCGGTCGGTGACTAGCTGGCGGAGTTGTTGTACTGCGGGCGGCCCGCCAGCTCCAGCAGGTAGCGGTCGGTGACTAGCTGGCGGAGTTGTTGTACTGCGGGCGGCCCGCCAGCTCCAGCAGGTAGCGGTCGGTGACTAGCTGGCGGAGTTGTTGTACTGCGGGCGGCCCGCCAGCTCCAGCAGGTAGCGGTCGGTGACTAGCTGGCGGAGTTGTTGTACTGCGGGCGGCCCGCCAGCTCCAGCAGGTAGCGGTCGGTGACTAGCTGGCGGAGTTGTTGTACTGCGGGCGGCCCGCCAGCTCCAGCAGGTAGCGGTCGGTGACTAGCTGGCGGAGTTGTTGTACTGCGGGCGGCCCGCCAGCTCCAGCAGGTAGCGGTCGGTGACTAGCTGGCGGAGTTGTTGTACTGCGGGCGGCCCGCCAGCTCCAGCAGGTAGCGGTCGGTGACTAGCTGGCGGAGTTGTTGTACTGCGGGCGGCCCGCCAGCTCCAGCAGGTAGCGGTCGGTGACTAGCTGGCGGAGTTGTTGTACTGCGGGCGGCCCGCCAGCTCCAGCAGGTAGCGGTCGGTGACTAGCTGGCGGAGTTGTTGTACTGCGGGCGGCCCGCCAGCTCCAGCAGGTAGCGGTCGGTGACTAGCTGGCGGAGTTGTTGTACTGCGGGCGGCCCGCCAGCTCCAGCAGGTAGCGGTCGGTGACTAGCTGGCGGAGTTGTTGTACTGCGGGCGGCCCGCCAGCTCCAGCAGGTAGCGGTCGGTGACTAGCTGGCGGAGTTGTTGTACTGCGGGCGGCCCGCCAGCTCCAGCAGGTAGCGGTCGGTGACTAGCTGGCGGAGTTGTTGTACTGCGGGCGGCCCGCCAGCTCCAGCAGGTAGCGGTCGGTGACTAGCTGGCGGAGTTGTTGTACTGCGGGCGGCCCGCCAGCTCCAGCAGGTAGCGGTCGGTGACTAGCTGGCGGAGTTGTTGTACTGCGGGCGGCCCGCCAGCTCCAGCAGGTAGCGGTCGGTGACTAGCTGGCGGAGTTGTTGTACTGCGGGCGGCCCGCCAGCTCCAGCAGGTAGCGGTCGGTGACTAGCTGGCGGAGTTGTTGTACTGCGGGCGGCCCGCCAGCTCCAGCAGGTAGCGGTCGGTGACTAGCTGGCGGAGTTGTTGTACTGCGGGCGGCCCGCCAGCTCCAGCAGGTAGCGGTCGGTGACTAGCTGGCGGAGTTGTTGTACTGCGGGCGGCCCGCCAGCTCCAGCAGGTAGCGGTCGGTGACTAGCTGGCGGAGTTGTTGTACTGCGGGCGGCCCGCCAGCTCCAGCAGGTAGCGGTCGGTGACTAGCTGGCGGAGTTGTTGTACTGCGGGCGGCCCGCCAGCTCCAGCAGGTAGCGGTCGGTGACTAGCTGGCGGAGTTGTTGTACTGCGGGCGGCCCGCCAGCTCCAGCAGGTAGCGGTCGGTGACTAGCTGGCGGAGTTGTTGTACTGCGGGCGGCCCGCCAGCTCCAGCAGGTAGCGGTCGGTGACTAGCTGGCGGAGTTGTTGTACTGCGGGCGGCCCGCCAGCTCCAGCAGGTAGCGGTCGGTGACTAGCTGGCGGAGTTGTTGTACTGCGGGCGGCCCGCCAGCTCCAGCAGGTAGCGGTCGGTGACTAGCTGGCGGAGTTGTTGTACTGCGGGCGGCCCGCCAGCTCCAGCAGGTAGCGGTCGGTGACTAGCTGGCGGAGTTGTTGTACTGCGGGCGGCCCGCCAGCTCCAGCAGGTAGCGGTCGGTGACTAGCTGGCGGAGTTGTTGTACTGCGGGCGGCCCGCCAGCTCCAGCAGGTAGCGGTCGGTGACTAGCTGGCGGAGTTGTTGTACTGCGGGCGGCCCGCCAGCTCCAGCAGGTAGCGGTCGGTGACTAGCTGGCGGAGTTGTTGTACTGCGGGCGGCCCGCCAGCTCCAGCAGGTAGCGGTCGGTGACTAGCTGGCGGAGTTGTTGTACTGCGGGCGGCCCGCCAGCTCCAGCAGGTAGCGGTCGGTGACTAGCTGGCGGAGTTGTTGTACTGCGGGCGGCCCGCCAGCTCCAGCAGGTAGCGGTCGGTGACTAGCTGGCGGAGTTGTTGTACTGCGGGCGGCCCGCCAGCTCCAGCAGGTAGCGGTCGGTGACTAGCTGGCGGAGTTGTTGTACTGCGGGCGGCCCGCCAGCTCCAGCAGGTAGCGGTCGGTGACTAGCTGGCGGAGTTGTTGTACTGCGGGCGGCCCGCCAGCTCCAGCAGGTAGCGGTCGGTGACTAGCTGGCGGAGTTGTTGTACTGCGGGCGGCCCGCCAGCTCCAGCAGGTAGCGGTCGGGATGCTCGATCCAGTCCGCCGCTGACAGCTTCACCTGCACGACAACACCGCATTGAAAACAGAGCATCAAGTGCTACGTCACAGCAAGGGCCTACCTAATAGCCTAAACCTAAAATCCGCATAGACCGGACACTTTGGCCGGACATTTGGGTAATAGGGCTAGGGATTGAGGATTTTGTGTCTCTGGAGGACATGATATCTTAAAGAAAGAGTAGTTTCGCTGAGGGAACAAGATGGAGCTAGACGACTTGTATAGATCTGTCTCTTTCCCTCAGCGGAACTACTCTGGGTTTAAGATATGGTTGGCCCCCAGTACTAATATGGACGACAATTTCAAACGAATCTAAAAGTCTTTATTTGACGTATTTTTTATCCTGATTATTTGTCTAGTTGCTTTTTAGTGATTTCAGTAATCAATGTCATTGTAAAGAGTTTAATGATCAATTGAATGGTTTTTCACGTGATAACGCCGGCTGTACGCATGAAAAAGTATGACTTATTGTCACGTTCCGCCTGAACCGAGCATGCACGCGAAAGCGATAGAAAAGCACGATTTTTTTTTTGTTGAGTGGGAAATCATCCAATGACTGCTCCCGTCCTGGGTGAGGCGGGGGGGCGTGTCAGACTCTTACTGACTAAAACCCACTCATGTTCCTTCGATTGCCCTTTATGTTCCAGGGTCACGGTAACTATTATAAACATTCCGCAACCCCGGCAGGCGTTGGCCCTGTTGGGCCCCTTCCTGTGCTGACTCCTTCTCTTTGAGGCGCGCGTGGAATACTAACGCGTCATAGAAAAGCACGATCGGCCTATGCGTTCGTTATGACGTTAGCAAGTAAAATTATCGTTCGTAAACCGACTTTACAGACAACCATTTAACTTTTATGAATCAGTGATGTATAACACGGTTTTGACAGTACACAAAGCTAGCAGAGATGTCACTGACCTGTCTCTGTCGCTCGGCCTCCTTGACCTGCCACTTCTTGATCTCGAGCTGCACCTCGCGCGACGCCTGGTCGCCGCAGCCCCACACCTGTTCACACACATTTATTTTATTCAACTTGAAACATAACAAATCGCACCTTTAAAATATAAATGGCACTATACGAAAAATTTCATTTTTCAGTATGGCCGTTTAAAGTTTTTTTTGAGTATTGTATAGGTGATAAAGTATTTAAAAAATTAAATTAAACAGTTTAACTAACGCTGTTTCAGGATCCAGTAGCATACAAAAAAAATATTGATTATTTATCAATTGACAAGCATTTAAAAAAAAAGTTTTGCATAATGTCGGTTATAGTTTTATAGTTATTCAAAACTTTTTGCATGCGACCTATAAGTTGTAAATTTACCTACATTGTAATGATAAAAAAGAGACCAATAATACAACATTGTTACGAGCTGGGGATTTAGAATAAATAAAATTACCGTTTTACACGAAAAAAAAAATGTCTTTAATAAAACTCACAAACACAAATTCAACACTCACTAACACAAGCACAACACAACACACACAGGTTGCAATAAATTCGTATCGCAGTTGTAGTTCTGCTTCGCGGCGATTTCGGTTCGGTTTCGTTACCAAAACTGAACTGTCATCCGTGCCGTTCGTCCGCTATTTATACAGCCCGCTCCTAATGCTCTAGAAAGCTCAACAACCCGATTCACACAGGTACACTCGATACCATTCCAGTAGCCTCACGAATGATCGAACATGATCCTGAAGATTTTCGAATGACCTCCCAAAAGAAAATAAGTTTATGGTGGGTCATGATTACATTTTGTCGATTGTACAATGGCGAGTTTAACCCAAAGCTGAGTTTTCTTACAGTAAACCTATTATATAAGTAGAGGATGTCTTACCAGTTTTTTTATCTGCTAATATAAAAGGTTCTTAATTAAAGAAATTCGTGTACACACCTCAATGGTCTCGAGCGGGTAGGGCACGCCCTGGAAGGTGAGCGAGTCGAAGTCCTCGGGTATGCTGAGTAACGGCTTCCGCGGGTCCGAGCCCGCTCGCAGGCCCTTCGGGTACCCGCGGATACCCGTGTTCAGGTACAACATCTTCGGCCCTTTCTCTACTATTGAGAACCTGAAATAACATAAGGTAGTTGCTTTAAATCGGAGTAATATGAAGACCGTTGGAAGTTGTTATTGATTAATTGATAAGCAGATCATGAATCATGTATGCATTAGCATTTTCGTGGCAATAGTTTTCTTATACGAGCTAATTATGCAAGGCCGTTTCCCACGTTTTACCCGCGTAGTTCCGGTTCCCGTGACATTTTTTAAGATAAAAACTATCTAATGCCCTTTTTCAATCTATGGACTATCTCTGTACCGCCCCAGTACTGGTGCGTCTCGCGCCACTGAGTATGTTAGACCCCCCCCTGCTGTATAGTTACGAGCGCGTGTACTGACGTGGGCTCGATCTGTATGAGCGCGCAGTCAGGCCCGCCCCAGTACTGGTGCGTCTCGCGCCACTGAGTATGTTAGACCCCCCCCTGCTGTATAGTTACGAGCGCGTGTACTGACGTGGGCTCGATCTGTATGAGCGCGCAGTCAGGCCCGCCCCAGTACTGGTGCGTCTCGCGCCACTGAGTATGTTAGACCCCCCCCTGCTGTATAGTTACGAGCGCGTGTACTGACGTGGGCTCGATCTGTATGAGCGCGCAGTCAGGCCCGCCCCAGTACTGGTGCGTCTCGCGCCACTGAGTATGTTAGACCCCCCCCTGCTGTATAGTTACGAGCGCGTGTACTGACGTGGGCTCGATCTGTATGAGCGCGCAGTCAGGCCCGCCCCAGTACTGGTGCGTCTCGCGCCACTGAGTATGTTAGACCCCCCCCTGCTGTATAGTTACGAGCGCGTGTACTGACGTGGGCTCGATCTGTATGAGCGCGCAGTCAGGCCCGCCCCAGTACTGGTGCGTCTCGCGCCACTGAGTATGTTAGACCCCCCCCTGCTGTATAGTTACGAGCGCGTGTACTGACGTGGGCTCGATCTGTATGAGCGCGCAGTCAGGCCCGCCCCAGTACTGGTGCGTCTCGCGCCACTGAGTATGTTAGACCCCCCCCTGCTGTATAGTTACGAGCGCGTGTACTGACGTGGGCTCGATCTGTATGAGCGCGCAGTCAGGCCCGCCCCAGTACTGGTGCGTCTCTCTCCTATGCTTATGTTAGTCCAGCCCTGGCCTCATAGGTACGAGCGCGTGTACTGACGTGGGCTCGATCTGTATGAGCGCGCAGTCAGGCCCGCCCCAGTACTGGTGCGTCTCGCGCCACTGAGTATGTTAGACCCCCCCCTGCTGTATAGTTACGAGCGCGTGTACTGACGTGGGCTCGATCTGTATGAGCGCGCAGTCAGGCCCGCCCCAGTACTGGTGCGTCTCGCGCCACTGAGTATGTTAGACCCCCCCCTGCTGTATAGTTACGAGCGCGTGTACTGACGTGGGCTCGATCTGTATGAGCGCGCAGTCAGGCCCGCCCCAGTACTGGTGCGTCTCGCGCCACTGAGTATGTTAGACCCCCCCCTGCTGTATAGTTACGAGCGCGTGTACTGACGTGGGCTCGATCTGTATGAGCGCGCAGTCAGGCCCGCCCCAGTACTGGTGCGTCTCGCGCCACTGAGTATGTTAGACCCCCCCCTGCTGTATAGTTACGAGCGCGTGTACTGACGTGGGCTCGATCTGTATGAGCGCGCAGTCAGGCCCGCCCCAGTACTGGTGCGTCTCGCGCCACTGAGTATGTTAGACCCCCCCCTGCTGTATAGTTACGAGCGCGTGTACTGACGTGGGCTCGATCTGTATGAGCGCGCAGTCAGGCCCGCCCCAGTACTGGTGCGTCTCGCGCCACTGAGTATGTTAGACCCCCCCCTGCTGTATAGTTACGAGCGCGTGTACTGACGTGGGCTCGATCTGTATGAGCGCGCAGTCAGGCCCGCCCCAGTACTGGTGCGTCTCGCGCCACTGAGTATGTTAGACCCCCCCCTGCTGTATAGTTACGAGCGCGTGTACTGACGTGGGCTCGATCTGTATGAGCGCGCAGTCAGGCCCGCCCCAGTACTGGTGCGTCTCGCGCCACTGAGTATGTTAGACCCCCCCCTGCTGTATAGTTACGAGCGCGTGTACTGACGTGGGCTCGATCTGTATGAGCGCGCAGTCAGGCCCGCCCCAGTACTGGTGCGTCTCGCGCCACTGAGTATGTTAGACCCCCCCCTGCTGTATAGTTACGAGCGCGTGTACTGACGTGGGCTCGATCTGTATGAGCGCGCAGTCAGGCCCGCCCCAGTACTGGTGCGTCTCGCGCCACTGAGTATGTTAGACCCCCCCCTGCTGTATAGTTACGAGCGCGTGTACTGACGTGGGCTCGATCTGTATGAGCGCGCAGTCAGGCCCGCCCCAGTACTGGTGCGTCTCGCGCCACTCCTGCGGAGAGCACACCACCACCAGCAGGTCCTCCGCCTGGATCAGCACCAGCGTCGGGCCTCTGAAAATACATGTAGGACTACAATCAAATGTATTGTTAAAAAGAATAATTAATTGGAAATGAACAGCGGAGTTAGAGAAGGAAGTTGAAGTAGCTAGTATAGTAACGCCCGCGCGAGCCCGCTAACTAATATCTCGACGAATTAACGTGTCTCGCGTGATCTACCCGCGAGGAGAGATAACGGCTCAACAAGATTGGAAGCAGGGGTCTTCGGTAGAACCGTAGTGATACGTACTTGTACGCGAGCGTGTGGTGCAGGAAGCGGTTGGCGCCCATGCCGTGGTCGCGGCTCGCGTACAGCGGCACCCAGTGCGACGGCACCGCGCACACCAGCCGGGCCAGCCACGCCGTCGACGCCAGCGTGCCGCCTGAGGGACGTAGTGTTAGTGTATCATGTACAGTACAGCGGCACCCAGTGCGACGGCACCGCGCACACCAGCCGGGCCAGCCACGCCGTCGACGCCAGCGTGCCGCCTGAGGGACATTGTGTTAGTGTATCATGTACAGTACAGCGGCACCCAGTGCGACGGCACCGCGCACACCAGCCACGCCGTCGACGCCAGCGTGCCGCCTGAGGGACATTGTGTTAGTGTATCATGTACAGTACAGCGGCACCCAGTGCGACGGCACCGCGCACACCAGCCGGGCCAGCCACGCCGTCGACGCCAGCGTGCCGCCTGAGGGACATTGTGTTAGTGTATCATGTACAGTACAGCGGCACCCAGTGCGACGGCACCGCGCACACCAGCCGGGCCAGCCACGCCGTCGACGCCAGCGTGCCGCCTGAGGGACATTGTGTTAGTGTATCATGTACAGTACAGCGGCACCCAGTGCGACGGCACCGCGCACACCAGCCGGGCCAGCCACGCCGTCGACGCCAGCGTGCCGCCTGAGGGACATTGTGTTAGTGTATCATGTACAGTACAGCGGCACCCAGTGCGACAACACCGCGCACACCAGCCGGGCCAGCCACGCCGTCGACGCCTGCGTGCCGCCTGAGGGACATTGTGTTAGTGTATCATGTACAGTACAGCGGCACCCAGTGCGACGGCACGGCGCACACCAGCCGGGCCAGCCACGCCGTCGACGCCAGCGTGCCGCCTGAGGGACATTGTGTTAGTGTATCATGTACAGTACAGTTACCGTGCGGCACAGGCGGCGGCTGGCCCGGGCGCGAGTACAGCGGCGGCGCCGTGCCCGCCAGCAGCCAGGCGCGCGACACGGGCAGCAGGTGGGAGGCGGCGGCCGCAGCCCCGCGCTCGAGCACGGGCGTGCCGAGCTCCAGGCCCGCGCCGGAGCCCGACGACTCCAGCGACGCCTCCATGTCGCGGTGCCGCGTCGCCAGCATGTGCACGCAGTACCTGCGAGACACGCTCGTGCTTACACAACGTGCCTTACTTTTGGCATATTCAGGAATAACGCAGGGTTTAAAATAGATCAGTTGCAGTCGAAAAAAATTAGGAGTACCAATTTTGAGTAATATGTACAGATACTTTAACGTCCACAGATTCGGAAAATTAAACTCAAACCAAAAAAACACTGCTCATCTGTGTGTCAGAACCTAAAATCGGGCAAAAGCATAAAATGGAAATGCAAATGAGTAATACCCTACAATACTTCCTGCCACTTACCTATGAACTGGGAATATAAGCCTGTGACAGTGCTCCTCCAGCCAGCGCACCACGAAGCCGACGCTATGCATGTCCTTCTTGTTGAAGCAGCCGTTCACTACCACCGACAACGTCTTGTTGATCTGAACACATAACGTCACAACATACGCAAGGCAATAAATCTCACGTACAGCCACAAACCACTTCACGCCGCGCTTTCACCTGACGGCACTCACCATGAGACAGGTCTGCGGACCCTCGGGGTAGTGGTCCATGGACAGCTTGTAGCTGACGTACAGCAAGCTGCGCAGACCTTCCGGCATAACCATGGTCTCGTCTGTCTCCGCCGCGAACATCCTGGGAGGACATGATAAGCGATTAGCTGAAGTCCACAGCGCAACAGGATGCCTAACGTAGACCTAACGCGTCGAAAGAATAGTCTTTTGACGCCATATTAAATCATACTATTTTAAAGGACGCACCACGTGTTTGGGATGTCTGTTTGTAGTTCTAGCTGCCATTGTGTGTCGCCGGTCTACGCTAATATTGTGACGATTTTACCTAATTGCTTTATCATGTCGTGCCTTAACTGCAACAAATGCAATTACTAGCGAAGAAGCATTGTCATAAACCGTTCCAGTACGTTCAAGCTAGACAATGACTTCCGTGAATATATCCAAACTAATGATGCTGGCAGTTTGCCGTTAAGACCGACTAAGTTTCATTGTATTCATGAAGTGTGTACAACTTACAAGGCATAACATTAAAGCTAAACCGAATCTGAACGGATGACCTTCCAGTTATTTATATCTAATTGTCTGCACAATAATGACTGAAGCGCGACAAACTACTGTTCTACTTTATGTCACGTCCACGGAATGTCATTTTTGTAACAGTAGTCCAGTATGAATTATTTAAAACGCCATTTAACCGGAAAAAGAGCTTCTCCTGAGGGATATCCAAGAGTCAATGTAGGTTTAAAAAACGAAACCGCTAGAAAAGAAACTTTTCGACCATCCACCAATCGATGAATTTTCCACGGAACTCTAAGTACTACGCCACTGAATCTAAAGTAGTTGAGGCGTACCTGACGTATGTCTCGATGATGAGCGAGTCGTCCAACATGGCGAGGATGCGCTCGCACTGCTGGCGGAAGGCGGCGAGCGGCACGTACCTGACGTATGTCTCGATGATGAGCGAGTCGTCCAACATGGCGAGGATGCGCTCGCACTGCTGGCGGAAGGCGGCGAGCGGCACGTACCTGACGTATGTCTCGATGATGAGCGAGTCGTCCAACATGGCGAGGATGCGCTCGCACTGCTGGCGGAAGGCGGCGAGCGGCACGTACCTGACGTATGTCTCGATGATGAGCGAGTCGTCCAACATGGCGAGGATGCGCTCGCACTGCTGGCGGAAGGCGGCGAGCGGCACGTACCTGACGTATGTCTCGATGATGAGCGAGTCGTCCAACATGGCGAGGATGCGCTCGCACTGCTGGCGGAAGGCGGCGAGCGGCACGTACCTGACGTATGTCTCGATGATGAGCGAGTCGTCCAACATGGCGAGGATGCGCTCGCACTGCTGGCGGAAGGCGGCGAGCGGCACGTGCTTGTTCTTGCACTTGCCCGCGCGGTGGATGTAGCGGTAGAACTGGCGCGCCAGCTCCGGGTACATCGGGAACAGGTACTTCTGCAGACAACCAGTTACTGGGTTGGCGGCGGATATTGTGCTTGGGGATCAGGCGATTTGTGGGTCATCAAGTCGACGATGCAACTCAAAGACAGATATTTCTCGACGCATTGACTTTACCATACATAGATTAAGTCCTTACTGGTTTCTGAGTATACTCACGACGTGCCGAAATGGTAGAGCCAAATAGATCGTAAGCCTTACGATTTATTTTAGCGAACATCTCCTTTCATCATCTGTACATGTTCTTTAAACACAGTGAAAACTTTGAGCGTGTAGCTATATGGAAATGGTCTTACAGCCTTTAGGAGACTATCCATTTTTTTTTTCGGAATTTTGATCCTCATTCACTGTATTTTGCTTTGCAGTTATTAACATTGAAGTTATTAGAACACTCCACAACATTGGCATCGGTGACGGGAAACTTTGTAACCCGATGTTTATCTAATAAATATAATAAGTGAAATGCTATTTCAGGATGAAGTACTTACTGTGAACGATTTCTCAGTGACACCGTTGACTCCATCTTCTTTCTGTGACCTCTGAGCCAGCAGCTGTAACCAACAAATATTATCTGACGACAAACTTAATAGGGTTTAAGAACCTTTTGAGCTCATTTGATCTTTATTTATCGGGCGCGCAAGTGGTAGACGCTAAGTCGTGATTGAGGTTTGGATGTTCTAAGTAGTTACACAGACACGCCTTTATGTGTATTCAAATTATTACTCTATTGGCGGATACCATTTAATATTTACGTGAATAAACAATTTGTATGATAATTTAAGGAGCACAAGCGTGTGAAAAATGTGTCTTTTTTGTTCAAAACTACGCGAAAAAGACACTATAAAATTTAAATCCTGTAGGTATTTAGGTATTTGTTTTTGATTACTAACAGATTAGTTGTTTTTAGCAGTCACAGTCACAAGGTTTGATTGTCTGACATCAGTACTAGACAGGATATAATTACAAAACCTATGCAGGTTCCGCAATATCCTGTCTCTAATTTTGGGGAAGTTTTGTGACTTTCTCAAATTTTTGAGAAGGTCACAGAATTCCCCTTAGTATAAAATTGGAAAACTGAATACGAACGTGTTCCTAAATAAGCGGGCAGTAATATCTCGTGACTCTTCTAGCGACTAGAGCCATAAATAACTTGCATGATAACCATAAGTCCTAAATCTGTTAATCTCCGCGTATTAATAGCCTTATGGTAATCAACGTCAAGTGTACGCTCGCGAAAATTTGGTTTACACTAGATTACGGTAAGGTCACGGAACACAATGGAAACTCGATAATCAGCTGACTGCGGAAACATAGGCTGTGGACACGTGCTGCTGCGGGGGAAATGTAAACATCGTTATTATTTTAGCCTATTTGTTTTATGATCGATGCTGGCTATGCGGGGTAACTGTATGTAATGGAAGGGTATGTTATAACCAATAATGGGATAATAGAGTGCTATTACAATATTTGAAATGGGCACTGGATTCATTTATTTTATGCGTATTTGCTACTTTTGTCTTTTTAATGGCCTAATGCCAAACTCGAAAACAACAATTTTGAGTTTGAGTTTATTTCAAAGCAGCTTCTAAAATGGTTTTTAGCAAACCCTGCTAAGATAACACTTTATTTAACTTGATTACTCTCATAAAAGTTTCATATTTACGCTAGTGCATGTGCACAAAACAATTCGCTATCAGCAGCGATTACAAGAAATTAATCAGTTGAGGTTTTACGATAATACAGTAATCACCGTGTCTTGGTACAGAAATAAACACAAATAACTCTTCAGTTTTAGTGATAGTGCAAGGTCGAAGCCCGGCTATGGGATATTTGCCTGCAGGATTCTTTAAATCAATGTGATGGTGAACTGCAAGATATGGTAAGTAATCATTGTTTACATCCCTTTGTCCTCAAGTTTTAGTAAGTCCACAGAGGGAGGCTTTTTTTTTTTTTTGGTGAGTGGGAAATCATCCAATGACTTCTCCCGTCCTGGGTGCGACGGGAGGGCGTGTCAGACTCTTACTGACTAAAACCCACTCATGTTCCTTCGATTGCCCTTTATGTTCCAGGGTCACGGTAACTGTCCCCCGATCCTTAGCGTAGGTGGGAGAAGGAACACCAGGGTTTAAAAATCTGGAAATTACGTTGTTTATAAAAATATCTCTGCCCCTGGGGAGGGAGAGGTCTCTATTTCGAGTTAAACCTTCGTACACACGTGATTCGAGACAAAATAGAAAGAAAATAGCAGTCCGATAGCTGGCTGTCGGTTAGTAGTCGAAAGGTGTTCCGAAATGGCGATTATTCATTTCGGAACAAAAGTTAGTCGAGTCGAGACTAATTTTGAGATATTCCTACGCCTACACTTGGTTTATAGGTGTATTGTCATTATTTTATAAACATGGCTTTTTATCTGTGAGTAAAGTCTAAAGAAAATCATAATGGAAATATACACACTGTGCAGGTAGGGGTGGCTGACTTCTTCTTCTGAAGCCTGCTCACTTGTATGCCCACGACAGAGAAGCGCCAGCTCTTGACCTTCTCCATCCACCCCTCCATGTTTGCACTTTGTTACCAATACTCGTGCGTAAAACTGATTCACTGGCCGGAAATAATGTTTATTTTATTATTGAAATGATTGATTATTTGGAAAAGGTTACATTTCCATCACTGTTTGTCTTTTTTAGAATTTTCTGTTATTTGCACTTGAAAATACGTGGAATTGAAGTCAAAATGAACGCAGTATGCAGTGTTTATTTTCTCTTTATCTCACAATTATTTTTGCGTAGGTACTTAATGTATTAATGAATGCGCGTAAACATGGGCTGGTCGTCACTGACAGTGATGAGGCGTGGAATCACGGCGATCAATCCCAGCCCGCGATAAGATTGTCAATGTACAAATTACTAGATAATGACAAACATTAGGTGATAATAATGTTGTTCATTAGTGATGAGCAGCATTAATAAATACAATTCGATTAATCGAATAGAAATAGCTTTTTCATTAAAGGGGAGTGTCCAACATAATTTGAGATGAGTGTCATCCATGTCCGCTGCACGCCAAGAGTGATGTGATGACAAAGAACGTCAGGCGCTGTCTGGGCAGTCAGGCCGTCGTCATCGTCAGTCGCTCCATCATACTGACAGGAGTGACAGGCTAATATTTGTGTACTACAACACGTACACGTGTTACAACTAATCACGTTATCCTCACCCCCTCCGTCTCTTCAAGAATTTTAAAATAAAGAGTATTTTAACATTGGTGTACGATCGTGCTGAAGACGGAAGAGAAACATACAGCCGTAGGCGATAATATCGACGGGGAATTCATTTCTTTCATTCATTTCGAGTCAAGTAATTCGGTATTTCAGGCGTAACACTATAATAATTCATCATATCATCATATCAGCCGCAGGACGTCCACTGTTGAACATAGGCCTCCCCTACAGATTTCCAGTAGGACCTGTTGGAAGCGGCTTGCATCCAGCGCGATCCTGCGGTTTTTACTAGGTCGTCTGTCCACCTTGTGGGTGGACGTCCTACGCTGCGCTTGCCGGTGCGTGGTCTCCATTCAAGAACTTTACGGCCCCATCGGCCGTCAGTTCTGCGTGCTATGTGGCCTGCCCACTGCCACTTCAACTTACTAATTCGCTGGGCTATGTCTGCAACTTTGGTTCGTCTACGGATCTCCTCATTCCTGATTCGATCACGTAGAGAGACTCCGAGCATAGCCCTCTCCATAGCTCGTTGGGCTGTCTTGAGCTTACTAATGAGGCCCATAGTTAGAGACCACGTTTCAGTGCCATAAGTCATCACTGGTAACACACATTGGTCGAAAACTTTCGATTTAAGGCACTGAGGTATTTTGGCCGAGAAAACATTACGCAATTTCCCGAACGCTGCCCAGCCGAGTTGGATTCGGCGGTTGACCTCTTTCTTGAAGTTGGACCTACCTAATGCGACTGTTTGTCCTAGGTAAACATACGAGTCAACAACTTCTAGAACCGTGTTCCCAATTGACAATGGGGTGGGTACAATATGGCCATTGCACATTAGCTTTGTCTTGTCCATATTCATTTTAAGACCCACCTGTTGGGAAACTCGATTGAGGCCTCCGAGCATCGTGCTGAGATCTTCCATCGATTTTGCCATGACCACAATATCGTCGGCAAATCGAAGGTGAGTGATGTACTCGCCATTAATATTGATGCCGAGTCCTTCCCATTCCAAGAGCTTGAAGGCGTTTTCCAGAGTGGCAGTAAACAGTTTCGGAGATATGACGTCTCCTTGTCTTACGCCTCTTTTTAATGGAATCGCCTTCGAACTCTGTTCCTGTACTCGGACCGACATAGTGGCGTTATTATACAAGCACTTCAACACTTCGATGTACCGATAGTCAATGCGGCACCGTTGGAGAGATTCGAGCACTGCCCATGTCTCCACCGAATCAAAGGCTTTTTCATAGTCCACAAACGCTAAACATAAGGGCAAGTTATACTCTTCGGTCTTCTGTATAACTTGCCGTACTATAATAATTGTGATATTTAATTTGTAAGTAGCTTCCTTTTAATTTTAGCATTTTTTGCTTATTTTAAAGAAATGAAGCTCTTGTTTTCAAACTGACTATTCTAAGAAACTTGCGAACCAAACTCGGAAATCAGTGTCTTTTAAAGTCCATACAATTACTGTGTTGGTAAAATCATGCGAAAACCACAAAGATTTTTCTGAGATGCTTTCTTGGTGAGAGACCCACACTGATTTAAGTGGATCTGTCCAGACAGCGCAAGCTTTTGTTTATAAAAAGCTCAACCAAAACCGAAAACGTTTAAATCACGAAAAATTCGATTAAAACAGTAAGTAAGTATCGTGTAATAGTCTGTTGATGATCGGGTATCGCTCGGCGCGTCAATTAGTGCATCAGATCGCGCTGTCGCGTCAATGTGCGGCGCCTCATCAAGCGCTCGGCGACACGGCGCACTATGGGACCAAACCGTATTTTCCATCTCGAAAATGGTTTTGGCGAAAGTCGTATATTCATAGATTTTTTTAGGGTTTAATACTCATAAAAGATGGAACTTACGAATAAATCTCAAAAAAAAAAAAAAACTTAGTTTTACGTTTATAAACTGAACCTCAAACATTGGGTATAAATATTTTCGTGCCAATTAAATTAGCGTTAAGGAAGTTCAACACAACATTATTCGGAAGTTTTCCAAGGAAGTATGTTAGTGTTATACATCATAAAAAAGCTTAGAATGTACACTTTCCAACCACGTTCGGTTTTTGTACAAAAATATTGTCGTTTTTTTTTTGTTTTTTTTTTTAGTGAAGTAAATAAAATTTCGTTTTTGTTTATTTCAATTGGAGTTTTCATTGTTGCCGAAAGCTGCCGGTGTCAAGTTAATCACTCTAGTAGATACCTTACCTATTCAGTAATATGAAGATTGAATAAAAACTTGCGCGTTTTTTGCGCATGGGTGATTTAGAAGCAATAATGTCAATCAGGGGAAAATTTCGTATAACTGTAACTTTGTAATTTTTTTACTAAAAATATATAATTTTTAAAATGTTGATGTTTAATTTCTTTTATTGCCTAGATATTCAGAAATACGCAAAAAAAAATTCAAGGAGAAAAATCACAAAACAACAGAGTTATCGATTTTTGAGATGGAAAACACCGATTGGTCCCATAGTGCGGCGCGGCGTCATGTGACGCTATCACATGGGCTACATGTGATAATGCGCGCTAACACCACACCGGACAGGTGAGATTTCTCTAACATTTTGGGTTTATAATAGTGAAAAGATTATCTCCGTCTAGCACTCTATACTTTAGCCAAATTCAAACAACATTGCCATTGCAAATACAAAAATTGAAACTAAAATCCCCGAAGTTGGCTAACTTGTACGATTTGATTTAACGGGGAATCCTTAGATTTTATAATACGTCATTATTATTTGTGTTCTACAATATGAAGACACTTGATGCAAATTACAAACTAATACCTCTTCTTATCTCCAACGCCACTTTTCAAGAATTTTCTTTTTTTTTTATCTAAAGGAAATCATTACGCCCCGATAAATAGGTAAGGGGAAGGAGGATGATCATTAAAACCTCAGATTATAAAACAGTAGATTAAAACAATCGTTTAATGATTATTCTTGAACAGCAACTCGGCTGTTGATGTTGACGTGGTTGATCTTGTTATCACATTAGGCACATGCAAGTTAGATAGGATGGAGTCCATGCGTGTGTAATGCGAGACGGATGGCACTGGTAGGATGCACCAGTCCACCTATTCAAATCCCTCACTCCCCTCAGACCTACTGGAGCTGGCCGGGGATCGCGAGAGTCACGTATACTACTTCGATCCCCGGCGATGATAGAAAACAAAAAATAAAAATTATTAAAAAACAAAAAGCCCGAATGCGTGAAAACTAATTTTAAAAAATGCGTGAAAAATATAACTCAATTTAAAACTGAAAAGAAAGAAACAAGCCCAGTATTTTAGAATAGAACAGAACGACTCACAGTCGGGGCCCCTTGGAAAGATTTGATCGGTAAAATTTGAATGGGCCCCGACTGTGAGTCGTTCTGTTCTATTCTAAACTACTGGGCTTGTTTCTTTCTTTTCAGTTTTAATTTGAGTTATATTTTTCACGCATTTTTTAAAATTAGTTTTCACGCAGTCGGGTTTTTTGTTTTTTAATAATTTTTATTTTATTTTATACTTTTTAGTTACGGTTCATTGACTTCGTTATAAGATAGAAAATTACGCAATCTAGTAATTTTATTGTTATATCGTGGGGATTATTAAGTAACTTGCGGTGGTCTAAACTACTGATGATTGGTCCCTCTAGAGACCTAACTCGGCTCAAAGCTACATATGCTTGACCTTTAGCAAAAACGCGTGAACTTAAATCAACCACAGCTCGGTCCAAAGTAGTTCCTTGGAGCTTGTGTACAGTGACACCAAAGTGGTTTTTTTTACCAAAAATATTTGATCTTCATGTTTTTTCATGATTTGTTTATTTGTATATCGTTTATACTTGAAATAAAAACTTTAATCAATAAGCAAGAAAATTAGCGAGAATGATTGTTTTGTTTAACAACTTTAAATCGTTATATATCCTAAACTATTATTTAAAATGAAAAATGATAAAAGGAACCTTAACATGATTTTAAAATACCCTCCTTTGCGTCGCGCAGTCGGGTAAAAAGGGGCGCATATTTGCGTATACTTGTGATATGTTAATTGGCATAAAAACATACAAGTTATAAATACTAATATGCGCGGTAAACAAGCGACAGCGTACCACCGTTTTCACATTCAGTCGTCCTCGAGTGTAGAGTCACGGTCAGAAGGACAAGCTTGCTGACGCGCAGAATGTGCTCAGATTGAATAATGGCATAAAACGCCAACACGATGATCGCAAAAGGTTGATTGTTTCCTGTTGAAAGTAAGCATCCGAATTTCCGAACGAAATAACAATCCGTACTAATATTATAAAAGCGAAAGTAGCTCTGTCTGTCTGTCTGTCTCTTCTTCACGCCTAAACCACTGAACCGATTTGGATGAAATTTGGTACAGATATAGTCTGGGACCCGAGAAAGGACATAGGATAGTTTTCATCCCGGAAATCCCCCGCGACCGGGAATTATTGTTCCACGCGTACGAAGTCGCGGGCAAAAGCTAGTTGTAAAATATTTATAACTTTTTTAGGCCTTTAGGCCGGGTTGCAGCCCTACAAAACTCGGCCTAAAAACAAAGCGGCGTATATGTGCAAGTTCGGAAAAAGCCGGTGGGCTGTGTCCCCGGCACGGTGTGCCCTTCGCTCGATTTGTGTGTGTTAAACAAAACCAACATTGCCTTCAAAAAAAATTTCATGCTTTCTAGGTAAACATTTATTATTTTTATACAACACTAATGAGAAGGAAGGTGTATTCCTTTTTACCCTACTGATTCTTGAGGGTAAAAAGTGCACAAAATATAAGTAGTTGACCTTCTGGTCTTGTTCACAAGGAGCATCAATCTACATGACTGTTCATCTAAACACATACATGTAAATAATTATAATTAGAGCCCCAATTACTTCACCGTTTATATAAGAAGTCAGTTATTTTCCACAGAGTGTTAACCCAAAACATTTGTTAGTCTAGTTGGATTTATATTTTAAATCTATAAAGAAAAGCTAACGTATTTCACTCTCTGACGAAACATGGAATCTCGACTACTACTTGCTTTATGAGGCTGAAATCTGTAAGTTGGAAATTGAGGAAAATATTATAATAATAATAATACCAGCCTATCACTGTCCCACTGCTGGGCAAAGGCCTCTTCTCATACAGAGAAGGCACGAGCATTGATCACCACGCTTGCTCAAGACGGGTTGGCGATTTCGGACTTATATTAACTACAAGTCCAGGTTTCCTCACAATGTTTTCCTTCACCGATGTCTGTGATGTCTAAGATAAACTTTAGAAAGTACATATGAATTGAAAAAGTCACATTGACAGAGGAAAATATTATATTCATCTTTATTTTGCAAGTGTATTTTGACGGTTTAAGTTGTCTAAAATGCTTCTTTTGAAAAATAAATTATTTGCACAAGTAACATAATATATTCATCAGCACATTTTAACTACCATTTAAACTAGCATTATTCCAGTCACGGTTAAAACTGTAAGCTAAACTGTAACTGAAACTGTTAGTGAAGTTAGAGTCGGGAACACAGCAAAACCAAAGAATGTACTAAGTTATGCTTATTTATCTCAACAATTAGTATTAACTGTCAAGTGGCACTTCTAGTGGTTTTTTCTATAACAAACAACAAAATATATGTTTTTTTAATTTTCCCTAACAGTTTTTGTGTGTACTTTGTATACTTCGTTATCTCAAAGTCTTGTCATTGTTTTATTTCCATTAGACTGTATTAAAACATTCTTAAAAACAGCATTTGCAAATAAAAGTACACAACTGAGCAAGGAACTACAAAACATATTCTTTGAAATCATTGGTTTTGCAATGATTTGTATTTAAGATCATCATAGATGCAATGTTTTTTAAATTATTTCTGTAATTAATTTAATTCTGTGTGAAAGTGAATACTTTTATTCCAACAGGTTATTAAAAAAATTTGGCATATTTTTAGCTGTTTACAGTTAGATAGCTAATAATATTTTAATGCAAAATTTACTGGTATCTCCATGATGATGTACCAAACTAGATTTTAATTTAATTAATATTATTTTTATCTTTTTTAAATGCTTGCTATTTAGAAAGACAACATACATTTCATAAAATGAATTATGAGTTTGCACACCTCAAATAAACCTAATTGTACAATAGTAGTGCTGCAGACAACCTTGAGTCCTGAGGTCATCACAAACACCTCTAGGAGGCTGTGCACCAAGGTCAAGTTCAACTGCAGTACAATCTTTTGTCTATGATACTCAATCATAACTTTTTTTGCTTTAAACAATCTTTTAGTTTATTTCATACTTTTTTACAGCCTACTGATACTGAGTATAGCAGTTTAATATCCTTGTTAAGAACATAATTCCTAATTGTTTGGTGTAAAAAGCACTAGCTTTAGATACTAAAGATAAAGAACTAATGTGAGATTGTTGTGAATCATCTTTATCTAGCACTCATAAATATCACTCCACTCTTAAGCTACGAAACGTTTTTTAAACAGGACTTACTACGAGTGTGTATCTATTTACAAATCTTTTGCAGTGAAGTGTTAGTCACACAATTTCTAAAAACATTCCATGATTTAATCGCTCACAGCCCAATCCGTATCTGTCAAACGTCGAAGATTTACCGATACGATCGTTATCAACGCGAACCAAAACAAACAGACGAACAGGAAACGTCAATGTAACCCTGACGGTGACCCTCGTCAATAAATGGACACACACGCCTGTCTCACCTTGCCGAGCTTCTCTACAGGCACCATCGACGGCGGGGGCTTCTCCTTGGACTCCGCTAAGCCCTGCAGGTCACCGCCGGAGCCCGAGCGCGAGCCAGCGCCACGCTGGGAGCCTCGCGGCGTGCTGGTGCCACTGCCAGACTGTTCTCCTCCACCTTTCCCCTCGTGGCTATGGTGACTCCCCATAACTTCACCACACTATTTACACTTATAATACGTAATTTAAATAGAAGTGAAGCGAACAAACACAACAATTTGCAAGCTATTAGCAGGCGTAGCTGGCTTGATTATTTATTGTTGGTTTGATGATCACTGAGCACTACTCACAAACTACCTAACGTCATCCCACTGACATACGCTTGTGTGACAGGCAGTCAAATTGACAAGTAACGTCAACATCAGAGAACTGTCAACTTCGAATGGGTGCGTTCGGATAAACACAAAAAAAAAGTTAAAAAAACTCACACACGGCCATCTGATACCAAACTAAGCATAGCTTGTACTATGGTGATTCGTTTTATATATGGGTTGATAAAAGAACATCAGGCAATTTTATATATTATATATATCAGCATACATTATTGATCCAAAAAAACACCTGCGAGGTCAGCCCTAGAATTGATTTTTGGAGCAAATGCCTGATGATCTTGTATAATTACTAAACATGCAATAGTAATTGTATATTATGATGATTTCTGCTTGTGTGGTATGAAAATTTAAACGAACTTGTCTGTTTTAATTATTAACTAGCTTTTGCCCACGACTTCGTCCGCGTAAAATAATGACTACTGGCATTTGGGGTTTTCATTTAGTTATCACGTTGACAAACGTTTAAAACATCAAATTGTCTCTCTTTATAATATTACAGTACACATACAGATTTAGAAAAGGTAAAAAGAACAAAATCACAGGCCAATATAATAATAATAATTATACAGGATGTAAACGACACGACGCGACGCTTAGACGGTCCTCTATCGTTGCTGACACCATTTAGCACAGGACTGACTATCGTGGAGATGTCTTTGGGCAGGCCTGTGTCCAGCACTGGCTGTTTATTAGCTGACATATAGATGGAAGAGGTCTTACAGGATTCCTTGTATACAATGGTGCCGATTCTCTTGTGCACAAACTATCGTAAATTTAAGTTAAGTGCATCTTTCTCTTTCCATTTCATAAAGAAAAGGACAGAAGATACATTTTAGTTTAATCCTGTCAAATTAGACAGCGCCTGATGAAAATTGACGTATATTTAGACGCCATGTTTTTAAATTGCGTCTAAATTATCTATGGAGTGTCTAAATTTGACAGGACTTAACTAATATTTGATCTTCTGTCCTTTTCTTAATTAAAAGGAAAGAGAAAGATGCACTCAACTTAAATTTACGATAGTTTGTGCACAAGAGAATCGGCACCAATATATTTAGTTTTTTCACTATTTTCCAGTATGAAGAGAGTAGAGGGAGAGCTGACACGTGAGCAAGAGAGTGAGAAAGCAATCTTCTCTTAAATCAACACCTGTGACTTTGAAAGATTGCCCTTGTGATTTATTTATCGTCATCGTATGGCAAACTTTTAGATTAAATAGAAGGCGCTTAAATTCAAATGGAAGATCATTTGGTATTAGAGAAATGCGAACAGACTGTAGCATATTATTATGTGGTCGTCTTATCCTGTGGATAAGATGCCCGACCCTCGTGTAAGAGGATGTGGGTTCGAATCCGGGCAAGTACCAATGTACGTTTTTCAATTCATATATACTTTCTAAAGTCTATCTTGGACTTCACTGAAATCCCGTGCCTCGAAAAGCACGTGCAGCCGTTGGTCCCGGTTGTCGTTCATGGAACTTTGACAGTCGTTACGTCTAACCAGTCTAACCAAGGGGTATCGTGTCGCCCAGTTACTGGGTTGTGGAGGTCTGATAGGCAGTCGCTCCACGTAAAACACTGATACCCAGCTGAATCCGGTTAGGTTGGAAGCCAACCCCAACATAGTTAGGAATAGGCCAGGTAGATGATGAGAATGATGGATAACTTTATGTGCTGTCTGAGTTACCTAGGTGTTGTTGCTATAATCTGTGTGTTTGGCAAACAAAGATAAATGTATGTAAAGACAGTATGTTTCTTATGTATGGTAGCCCCCTATTTTTTGGCTTTATTCTGTTTTTTAGTATCTGTTGTTATACACGCCATGGTGGGTTAAGGCCTGCCTCTCCTAGCAAGTACCAATAACTTTTTTCGAGTTTTATGTACTTTCCGATAGTATTTCGACTGACTGACAGGCGGTGAAGAAAACATCGTAAGGAAACCTAAATTTCAAATTATAAGTTTGAAATCAGCAATCCGCCTTGAGCAAGCAAGTGATTTTTAATGCTCTAACCTTCTCTACGTGAGAAGAAGCCTTTGCCCAGTAATGGGCACTTATAGGCTAAAGATGTTGTTTAAGCGGCAACAGATAACTATCTGACTATCGTGGTGCATGAGATACAGCCTGGTGACAGAAAAAAAATCCAAGAATACTCTCTTAGTGCTCAGTTGCATCACTGGTGGAACCTAGTTACAAAGTTTTAAGTGAATCCATAAAGATATAAAAACATCAAATTTCCCCCCCTTTCCACCCCCATGAGGGGGAATTTCCAAAAATCCTTTCGCAGTGCTCAGTTGCATCACTGGTAGAACCTACATGCAAAGTTTTAAGTGAATCCATAAAGAAAAAAAAACAATTTCCCCCCCTTTTCTCCCCCATGGGGTCAATTTCCAAAAATCCTCTCGCAGTGCTCAGTTGCATCACTGGTGGAACCTACATGCAAAGTTCTAAGTGAATCCGTAAAGAAATAAAAAAAAACAGTTTACCCCGCTTTTCTCCCCCATCGGAAGGAATTTCTAAAAATCCTTTCGCAGTGCTCAGTTCCTTCACTGGTGGAGCCTACATGCAAAGTTTTAAGTGAATCCATTGAGAAATAAAAAAAAACAGTTTATCCCCCTTTTCTCTCCTTTGGGGGGGAATTTCAAAAAAACCTCTCTTAGTACACGCCTACACCCCCCAACAAACACACATGCCAAATTTCAGCTCTCTACGACCAGTAGTTTCGGCTGTGCGTTGTCTGTCAGTCACTCAGTAACGGAAGCGTTTTATATATATAGATTTAATTAATTACAGTATAAAATATCACAGATGAGACGACTTATATCAATAGATATTAACTAAACTACACTACCCACAACACCTTTTCACTATTATAATACCTAGTTTCTTAAGTATATTGGTGAATAGATACTTAATTTTCTATTTGAGTAAATCGTAAACGCGACCTAACCAAAAGCATATAAATCATAAATATACATAAATGCCGCAGGATACTAGCCGGATTATTAAAATATTAATAAGAATACTTAACTTAAACACAAAATAACATAAGCATCACCAATTTGAGATACAAAATAACAAATCCCAAAGGATAAGCTACGCGGTCAGACTTTGAAGAAACCTCATGGCTGGCACCTCGATGAACAAGTGCAGAGGCAGCGCTGTACAGTATGTCAGGAATATTGTAGATAGCCAGTGTCCGCCCTGTAAGAGAAGAGAATCTATAAGTATAGGCATGATGGGAGGTAAAACCCTCTCCGCCTTATTACAAAACAAGGTTTTTCTCTAAACCAGGTTTAAACCATTGAGCTAGGTTTTGTATTTCGAATCTTGGCTGTATCAGAATAAGATTCAAATTACAAAACCTGGCTTAATGGTTTAAACCTGGTTTAGAGAAAAACCTTGTTTTGTAATAAGGCGGTTTAGGTTTTAATGACTTAATAAGATTGCGACATCAGAAGGTTTTAACTACTTTTGGAAGCATTCTTAATAACACAATTTACAATGTCTAAGACGGAGGTTCTGTTGGCGAGGGTGCGCTGGGCCAGCAGCGTGAGCGCCAGCAGCCAGTGGATGAGGTACACGGACAGCGACATGCGGCCCAGCAGCTCCCAGCCGCGCCACGACAGGAACTTCCACCACACACCTGGAGCATAGATAAGTATGATTCACTTTATGAATTTGTGACAGAGGTAACACTTAGACTGTGGAGACCATATTCACCTTTACATAACACAAAGGTGCTCTTAATGACGTTTGTTAACACAGACATGGCGGAGCCGATTTATAAAAAAAAAAACACTAATTAGATTACATTAATGTTTAAAAATGCGTATATAGTTATAATTCAAAAATTCATTAGGGTTTAATATTATGGAGTTTACTTATACATGACTAAACATACGCCTTAGAAAAAAATATTCTTAGCATACTGCCTTGTGTCTGTTCCTAAAAGCTTAATTAAATAAGTTAAACTTATTTCAGCATTTACAGCTCTAGTGATAAACTTATTACAACAGACTCAAAAGGTAACATGGCCAGAGAACTCACTATCAATCTTGTTGATGAAGCCGTACATGGCAACGGCTATGAGCGTGACGAACACTGGCCGGTCTATGGCCGCGTACAACGAGACCAGCAGCGGGTGCGCCGCGCCCTTCATCCAGTAGCCGCCCACCACCCACGCGAACGCGCACGGCACCGACAGCCGGTACAACACTCGCATGCACTGGAACAACAGATAAATGCTTAATTAAAATAGCTAGAAATGATTCCATAATAGAAGATGTTCG